>CAUYLG010042613.1:0-289887 GCA_963573385.1 Cacajao melanocephalus | reverse complement strand
TGTCTGATTGCTCTGGCTAGGACTTCCAGTACTTTGTTAAGAGGAGTGGTAAGAGTGCGCATCCTTGTCTTGTTCCAGTTCTCAGAGGGAATGCTTTCAACTTTTCCCCATTCAGTATTATGTTGGCTGTGGGTTTGTCATGGATAGCTTTTATTATATTGAGGTATGTTTCTTATATGCTGATTTTGCTGAAAGTTTTAATCATAAAGGGATGCTGGATTTTGTCCACTGCTTTTTCTCCATCTATTGACATGATCATGTGATTTTTGTTTTTAATTCTGTTTATGTGGTATATCAGATTTATTAACTTGCATATATTAAACCATCCCTGCATCCCTGGTATGAAACCCACTTGATCGTGGTAGATTATCTTTTTGATATGTTGTTGGATTTGGTTAGCTAGTATTTTGTCAAGAATACCTTTCCTTTTAAACCTTCATAGTGGCTGGACATGGTGGCTCATACCTGTAATGCTAGTACTTTGTGAGGCCGAGACAGGTGGATCACTGGAGTCTGGGAGTTCTAGACCAACCTGGGTAACATGGCAAAACCCTGTCTCAACCAAATATACAAAAATTAGCCAAGCATGCCTGTAGTTCCAGCTACTCAGAAGGCTGGGGTGGGAGGATCATTTGAGCCTCAGGAGGCAAAGGTTGCAGTGAGCTGATATCATGCCACTGCACTACAGCCTAGGTGACAAAAAGCGAAAAACTTCACATTATTTGAAGGCATATGAATATTCAATTGAAAGTAACAGTTTTTCTTAATTCAGATAGAGTTCACATACTGTAAAACTTGTCCTTTAAAGTATATGACCCAGTGATTTTTAGTACTTCACAAAGTTTTGCTGTCATAATCACTGTCTAATTCTAGAATATTTTCATCACCCCAGAAACTCCATATCTATTAGCAGTCACTCCCTATTTTTTATTCTTCCAGTCCTTGGTAACCACTGATCTACCTTCTGTTTCTATGGATTTGCATAGTCTAGACATTTCATATAAATGGAATCATATGGATTTTTGTTCCCGCTATCTTTAACTTAGCATAATGTTTACAAGGCTCATCTACATTATAACATGTGTATTTCATTTCTTTTTATGCTGAATAATATTCTCTCTGTGTGTATATATTTATATACATCATATTTTGTTTATCCATTTGTCAGCTTATAGACATTTTGGGTTGTTTCTACTTTTTTTTTTGACTATTATGAATCATGTTGCTATGAACATACTTGTACAGGTTTTTATGTGCACATATGTTTTCCATCCTTTTTGGTACATACCTAGCAATGGAACTGGGCATATACTGTGTCATGGGATAACTGTATGTTTAACTTTCTGAGACAGTGCCAGATTGTTTTCCACAGTGGCTGCACCCTTTCACATTCCTACCAGCAATGTATGAAGGATCTAGTTTCTCTACATCCTTGCCAATACTTGGTTGTGCTTTATGTATTTTGGGGGGTACTATATAATTTTTTTATATTTTTATATTCTACATTTCTGAAAATTGATGTGCCCTTGCTGTGTAAAGATAAAACCATTTGTTCAAAGTTGACTAGTAATTTAAAGAAAACATACTAAAATGTTAATATATGATTGCTTCTTTATCATAATTTGCTAGTATCAGTATCATTTGTAGAAATGAATCAGATGAATTTAGCACCAGCAAGTGTTTTAAATTAGTGTTGTGATTCATAGACTGAATATTTCATTTCTGTTTTAAGTGATTATATGTAAAATAACTAACAAATTAGGTGGTTTCTCCAAGTCTGTGTAAAACAGTTTTGGACTCATAACACCTCAATTAGCAAGTCTGCATTTAGCATATAATCTTTGAGGCACAGTAGTGGGCTATGGGAACACAGTGATGAGCAAGATGGCTATGGACCCTTTGTTCTTGGCACTTTTATTTAAGGAAAAAAACACATATTGACTTAATTACAGGTTGTGGTTTGTGTTATGAAGGAGATAAACAGGATGTGTGAGAGGGCATACTCTACTGTGGATTTGTAAGTCAAGGAAGACCTTGCTGAGGAGGTGATTTTAAAACTAAGAACTAAAAGGTGATTAAGAGTCAGGTATGCAAGAGCTGGGAGAGAATACTGCAGGCAGGGAGTCTGAATTGGGAAAGAACTTGGGATCTAAGTGAATACCAGTTTGGCTAGTGAGTAAGGAGGAAAGAATACTATCAGGGGAGTTTGGAGAGAGACAGAAGCCAGATCTGGCCACAGAAGGGAATTAGAATTAAATCCATTGTAGTGGGAATCCATCAGAGAGTGACAGGATTGATCTAAGTTTTTTTGTTTGTTTATTTTGTTGTTTTTGTTTTTGGTTTCTTTGAGATAGGATCTTTCTCTGTAACCCAGACTGGAGTGTAGTGGAACTGATCATAGCTCACTGCAGCCTTGAACTCCTGAGCTCAAGTGATCCTCTTACCTCAACCTCCCAAGTAGTTGGAGCTACAAGCATGCCCTATTACACCTGGCTGCATTAAAAAAAAAGTTGGAGGAGATAGGGTCTTGCTATGTTGCCCAGGCTGATCTTGAACTCCTGGGCTCAAGCAGTACTTCTGCCTCAGCCTCCCAAAGTGCTGGATTGCAGGTGTAAGCCACCATGCCTGGCTGATTTAAGGTTTTTTTTTTTTTTTTTGAGATGGAGTCTTGTTCTGTTGTTCAGGCTGGAGTGCAGTGGCCTGATCTCGGCTCACTGCAATCTCTGCCTCCTGGGTTCCAGCGATTCTCTTGTGTAGCTAGGACTACAGCTATGCGCCACCACGCCCAGCTAATTTTTGTATTTTGGAATAGAGATGGGGTTTTACCATATTGGCCATGCTGGTCTTGAACTCCTCACTTCGTGATCTGCCTGCCTTGGTCTCTCAAAGTGCTGTGATTACAGGCATGAGCCACCACACCCAGCCCAGCTTTTTCCTTTCTGTTGAATTACTCTTACTGGCATACAAACACATTATTTCTCTCTTGAAGAAGCAAAAGCACACAATAATACACACCAAAAGCCAGACCCTCTCTTGATCCCATTTCCCTTCTAGCTATCGTCCTATTTCTTCCTTAAGTGTAAAACTTTTATCAGTGATATATATTTGCTATCTCTCTGTGTCTCTCCTTTTCTCTTGAATCAATTCCAATTAGGTTTTTATCCTGCTACACCACTAAGATTACTTTTATCAATGTCGTTAATGGTCTCCTTGTTGTAGGATGCTGTGGGGAAATATAGAGATAAATAGAATAATATGAAGGGAGGGCACTATGCATAGTAACAAAAGCCTAGAAACGCTCAAATATTTAACAAACTATAGTACTTTCCTACAATGGAGCATTATGCATTTGTTAAAAAGTATGGGGAAGATATTTTTATGCTGCTAAGCAGTAGTATCTCTGATTTATTAAGTGAGAAGACAAGATGCAATAGAGTAAGTATACTGTACTACTTTCTATGTAAGAAAAGGAGGAAAATAGGAATATGTGTGTATTCAGCTTTGTTATGTTGTAAAGCATTTTAAGGCTAATCCAAAATCATAGAGGGGATAAGGACAGAACTAAAACCTCTTTGACTGCACCTTGTTTATAGTTTTTACCTTATCACCATTTTTTTGTTATATGTAATTATAAAAAATCCCTAAATGGAAACACAAGAATTAAAAAATGTCAGGATGGTGACACAGTTCCAAGAATTATTATTTCAAGTAACTTTGAAACACCATATTTTGACTGTGTATCCCTAGTGACTTATATCCTAAGGACAGAGAAGATCAGTAAGAAATCTTAAACTTAGTTCATTATTGTTAATAACAATCTTGTAATTTTTATTTTGAGATTACATGTAGTAATATAAAACAAATAGGTACATTTGCTAATGGCATGTATTTATTAGTGTCATTAGCAAGAAAGATTTTCAGGGTGAGAGAAGATACAAATAAAATGAGCGAATACTGTTTAATTTAATGGGAAATGTCAAAATGAACTCAGGATTTAAGTTTCTGTTTATAAAAATGCGTATATTCTAGCTCTGCTTACTGAAGAAGTAACGACAAGTAAAAATCAGTATTCCTAGCTCCCAAATTTTGGTCTTCAGATACCATTTCCCATTAAAATGAATCATGGATCCTGGAGCAATGGCTGATTCCAGGTCTGGGGCCTGAAATGTGTAAGATGAACTTATGGGGCAGTTTGTGCCTGAGAGCAAGGAAGCTACTATTAGAGATGACAGAGATCATATTAAAATGATGCAGGAGCCACTTAGCAGGAACTCCTACTGGTCAAAAATGGTGCAATTTGAGGTCTCCCTTGTTAAAAGCCCTCTTGTCAAACAAAAAGGTATTGGAATCTGATCAGCCCTCTGGAGTTAACTAACTACATTGTACAGGAACTATAGGAACATGCTGTACAATACCGGGAGGATACAGTTTGCCTAATCACACTGGAAAGTTCTATGAGACAAATAATTTCTTCAACAAATAAAAAGCATGGGAAAACTTTTAAGAAGTAGAAATTGTTAAAAGATTAAAAGAGGCCTAACAGCCAAAATCTGTGTGTGAACCTTGTTTGGATTCTGATTCAAACTGTCTTTAAAAGAGATTTTTGGGCAAGTGGGAAGAGTTGGGCTGTACTGGATATTACATATTAAGGAATTATTTGTTGAATGTGGTAACATGGTTATTATATAGCTTACTAAATCTGTATAAGTGAAAAGAAGTAATGTGTAATATTGCTTTAAAATACAGTAGTCAGCTGGGTAGAGTGGCATATATCTGAGTCCCAGCTACTCCAGAGGCTGAGGCGGGAGGATTACTTGAGCCCAGGAGCTCGGGGCTGCAGTGTGTACCATGATCGTACCTGTGAATAGCCACTGCTCTTCAGTCTGGAAAACAGAGTGAGATCCTGTGTCTGTTTTTTTTTTTTTAAAGATTAAAATGCAGTATTCTCTTTAAAGAAAAAAATGAGGGATGGGTGAGACCAGAATAGCAGAATATTGGTAGTTGTTGAAGCTGGGTACTTGGGAGTTCTTGAAGATGGTACCCGGGGGTTCATTTTATTCCCTCCACTGTATGTATGTTTGATAATTTTTATAAAGGAAAAAAATTCATAGAAAGAGACTGATGTCCTTTATGTAGAGTGATGATATGACATAAAAGTATCTATTAATTAAATGTTTGGTCTGGTAAAAAGCAACAGTTTATGATGACTGTAATACTTACTGAAAAAACTTCTTTAGGTTCTAATTGTAATCAGTACATTATAGTGATTTATAAAGCATTAGATAATTCATTTTGGCTAGGAATTAAATAATTGATTATATACTTAGCATTCAACTTACAATATGTTTGCCATTCAGTGCCTATAAAAGGATATAGGAAAAAGCAAACTTACTTTCTCCTAAAATGCTCTCACAACACTCAATACAGAATACTTCTGTAATGTCTGGTCACCAAAATGCGTGGAGATTTCTCTCTAACAGCAAGCAGTTCTGCAGATAATTCTCCAGTGGACACCAGCTGAATGTCCTTTTAATTCAGTTCTGACACTATCTACCTGGACATAGATTCCACAGATTGAGGGCTCAATCCCAAAAGACTGCCCGCCTTCATGTGTGGTCCCAAGCACAGGTTGGTTGTGGCCTGTGTTTTTGACCAACTAGTTATAAATTGAGGTTCCTGTGAACCCCCCCCCCCTTCTGGGGTTCAATTAATTTGTTAGTGCAGCTCACAGAACTCAAGGAAACATATTACTTACGTTTGCTCACTTATAAAGGATATTATTACAAAGGATATAAGTGGAAGAGAGATGCAGAGGATGAGGTCTGAGAGAAAGGACTTAGAGCTTCCGTGTCCTTTCTGGGCCCATCCACTCTGGAAGAACTTCAACTTACTCCACTATTCTGGAGCCCTCAGAACTCAGTCCTTTTGGGTTTTCGTTAGGTAGGCATGATTGATTAAATCATTGGCCATTGGTTTATCAACTTAACCTTAAGCCACTCTCCCTTTCTGGAGCTTGGAGTTGGGGGTGGGACTGAAAATTCCAACCTTCTAATCTTTGGTTGGTTCTCCTGGCAGCCAGCCACCATCCTGAGGCAACGTAGGGGACCCCAGCCACATTTGTCTTATTAGCACACAAAAGATACTCATCTTTCCAAAGATTCCAAGGATTTTAGGAGCTATTCAGCAGGAAACAGCATGAAAACCAAATACATTTTATAGTACCACGGTGCTCCACTCAATATATATATATTGATTGAAGTTGTAAGAGTTTTGATACGTATTTTTAAAAACCTCCTGTGCATTGTATTTGATTATTTGTATGTAGGAGTTTGTACATGTGAATTCGAGGAATGGCACACTCCAAAATGCTTCCAGGAGAAACTAGAATATGTGTAATGGTTAAGTATCTTGGAAGGATAGCTATGCCTTTTGTATGTAAGGATGCCTGAACCACAGATCTTAGTATTATAGTTTCTATTATAGCTACTTTTAATATAAGAAAACCTTTTTGTAGTAGCCATGGTGAGTCTTAAAAATTGTTATAGTTGTGGCTTGGATTTGGCATATTTAACAGTTGTTGATATAGCTAGTATTTGCATTGATAAAATTCAAAGAACATTCACCTGTTTTGCAGTTATGAAATAGGGCTTATGTGGAATATGTGCAAATGCTTTAATTTTAAATAATTTTGTATTCTGGATGCATATAGAGATGGTGTCTGACTCTCCATGCACTTGTGTTGATTTTTCTTTAGTCTTGTGTTTTTGAAAAACATACAAAGGTATTTGGGAGAGTGGCAGGAATACTAACTAGAATAGTAAGTAAATTTATAACTAAATCTAAATGGCTCTTGAATTAAAACCAATAAATGGCTCTACATGATATTAGTAAAGAAGAAGATGAGTCTTATGTATCATTTAGATGAAAAATTGACAAAATAAGGCAAAATGATTCTGGTGACCTCGAAATTATATGCTACTGTTGACGATTAATATAAGGCCAACCACTTGCTCATTTATATAGTCTTGAAGATTTTTTAATGATAGTCATATATGCATAGCATTATGGTTGAAAAGACAGACTTCCAAGGTACCTATATTCCCCCCCCCTTAGGTTTTTTATATGTATTAATTAATCTGTATTTTATTGTAGCTATAATAGATACGCTACCATTTGCTGAACTCTTTAATGTTTTTTCTTAAGTAGAATTTGGAAAATGAAAAATTCTTAAATTGTGTCAGTTTTCTGCTTACTTGTGCCTAAAGGGAGTTTTATTTTACCCATAATTAGGCGTGTTATTCCCAACCTTCAATTTGCATAATTAGAAAAGTTGAATTCTTGTCTTTGTCCCATTTCTTAGTTGACGAAGGATCAAAGATTGGTGTATTCGGGCAGACTGCTTCCCGATCATCTGCAGCTGAAAGACATTCTCAGAAAAGTAAGCTTTTCTAACACTATTTGATACCAGATACATTCAGAATGTGAGAGGAGATGTGTTCTGAAGTTTTATTCAACCAGTTCAGGTTTTAGATACTTAAAATCAATCCCTTTGGGTAGCATAAGTGAAGATAAATTAGAAATTAACATGAAAGTTTCTTATTAGTTTACCTAACAGTTCTGTATATCCATCTGATAGCTAAGTCTGAAGTAGGATTATGTATTTGTGTTCAGGTATTTGTCATTTTTTTGTAAGAAAATGCTATTGACGTCATTAATGCAAGAGGAGAATGTTAGTAGTGGTGATGGATTTTCATTGATAACAATCTTTCCTCTAAATTTCCTTTTAGCCAGCTGCATAATATTTTTATACAAATTGCTTGAGTTGGGAGTTTAATTTCAGGAGGAAATTAACTGGTCCATCAGTTAGCAAACTTTGTGGGTGCTCAGAACTAAAATATATTTCAGTACAGTTTTTTCAATAAAATCAGCCTGAAGGCTAGTTATTTTAGTGGTAGCTTTTAGCTTATGTTCATTTGTGGAATTTATACTTATAGAGCTTTTCAGCATTTGAAATATTGCTTTTTGTTGGTGAGTATAGCAGAATTGAATAGCTTCTATGTTTTGCCTTAGATCTTTGACTTTAACTATTGTTGTGGGTATTCCTTATCTAATTTAGAAGATCTGTATCTTCTCCTGTATGTTTATGATCACCTGTGGGAAACTTTAAAAAATAATAGTATATTCCTTCTGCTTAGACAGTTGACATTTTAGCTTTGCCAATGTAACTTCTTGCTGTTATTTTAATTACATAGTTTTCAAATTGCTAACATGGTGTAATACCTACTCCCTCAAAAATAGTGGAATTAATGCAGCAGATTATTCTTTTTTCTTTCTTTCCTCTTTTTTTTTTTAAACAAATTTTTAGAGCTATTTTAGGTTCATAGCAAAACTGAACAGAAGGTACAGCAATTTCTCCTACATTCCCTGACCCCACATAGGCACAGCCTGCCCCACTATCAGCATCCCACACCAAAGTGGTACATTTGTTACAATCAGTGAGCCTACGATGACATACGTTATCACCCAAAGTCTTAGTTTATGTTAGGGTTCACTCTTGGTGTTGTATATTCTATGGGTTTTGGCAAATAGGTAATGACATGTCTCCACCAGTATAGTGTCATTCAGAATAGCCCAAAAAACCTCTGTGTTCTGGCTGTTTTTTTTTTCTTGTTTTTATGCTGGTGCTCAGAACTAAAATATATTTCAATATAGTCCTTTCTGCTATCTGCTCTTTGAAATACAGATATATTAAATATTTTGTCCCAAAGATAGCTTAAAAAGTCTGCACATGAAGACTTTTGAAAGATTTTTGCTGTCAGAAATGGTTTCAGGCCAGACAACTTAAAATAAAAAACTGCTTCAGTCAAAGAACTGTTGTGCGCCTATATAAAACATTTTGAGTAATAAGATTATATTTTGAATAGTTCTTTCAATTGTTTTTGTTAAAGTCAGTGTACCCTTTGCTTTTTTCAGTTTAAATGCTGCCAGTAGCTTTACCTATTTAGTCATAAAATGTTTTATAGAAACATTCCCAAGATAAATGCTGTGAATTAATTATGATTAATAATGACCTTTTGAAACTAGGTTTCTAAGGATCAACGTCTTATACTTGTATGCTTTTTAATATTTTGTATTCAGAAGCTAAGGGGGACATTGTAAATTAGGAGTGTCTTCAACCTCTTTTGCTAGGTTTACCTTCTGTTGTGCTGTCTTTGAAACCTTTCTTTAGCATTCTAACCCTTAGTAACTTCTTCCTCCAAACTTCTAAAGCAGTTAAGGTTGGGCTTCTCAGTTTCATGCAAAAGACTGTTCTCTGCGTTTCTGTAATTGTGCTGTAGTGTACTAGTCTAATGACTTAACAATATCATGAGCCTCTTTAAGGAAGGGCCTTTTACCCTTACTTGGATTTGCCTTCACATTAAGTACAATAATACGTTCATGGTAGGCAAGTGATACATTTGTAGTTTCTAGAAGCTTTGTTTTCCTTTCTCACCATTTGGATATCTTTCTTCCTACTCCTTTTTCTTTGTTATTTGGTTTTTTTTTTTTTAATTGCTAACTCGCCTTTCATTGTTCTCTCTTCTTTATTCCTTCTTTACTTTTCCCATCTTACTAGCTTTATGTCTAAGTATAAATAAATATGCTCATGATCTCACTGAGCTAAAATGCCAACCCTAATCGTTATTTAGAATATTTTTCTTCAGTCATATCTGTAGGTTTGTAGAAAAACATGAGATATTTACAGAATATAGTTTAAATGTATGCTTTATATCTGCATATAGGTGTTATAGATAAAAATAGTTTTTGACTCAAAAAAGAGTAAAAGAAATCAGCTTTGCTAAAATTAAGGCAAATGAGATTATGATGAAGTTATTTGAGTTTCTTTTATAGTTGCTAAGTCTCAAGTGATGGAAATACGTAAACTGTACAAAGTTTAAGGTGCTAGATGTTTTAATGCTGAAATGATAGATTGTGCTGATAAAACTTTAACAACATTGTTTGCTTTAAGACTGCTTTGTATGCAAAATAATTTTTTAATACAGCAATTGCAGAGTATTTAGATCATTTTCCAAGCATGGAGAAAATACTGAATTCAGAAGTGCCCCAAATAAAATGACAAACTTACCCTCAAATTATAGCAGTTTATCACTAATAGAATGGGTAGGCTAGAAAGGGACCTACGTTTTAAGTATTTCAGTTTAGCTACTGACTTTTTGAACTGTATATTTTCTAGTACTACCCTTTAAATGTAATCTTCTTTAATTTTAGCAAGATGAGTATCATATGGTTCATCTAGTATGTACTTCTCGGACTCCTCCCAGTTCTCCAACATCCAGCACCAATAGAGAAAGTCGTGAAGCATTGGCATCCAGCAGCAATTCTGTGAGTTGTTTTGGGAGGAGTAAACCCTGAAGTTTTCTGATTATTATTATTATTATTATCTGCCTCTAAAAAATGAAAAACAGCGATTGGAGCTTGTGGATTTTGAGATTGTGTTTTGAATTAAAGTTAGGCGTTTTGTAAAGTTTACCATTTTGGAAGGTCTAATACACAGTGTTATCCCTTGAAGTCTATTCAGCATGAGTTATAATTTGCTGTATGGCAGGTCAGTAATAGATTTAATTTTCAAAGATTTAATTCCTGGAGTACTCGGAAAACAGAATTATGTTTATGGTTATATAATACAAACTCTTAGGCCAATGATGTTTCAGAAATATGTAAGGTATTTAAAGTAGTATATTTGATTCAAGGTGGATTAGATTGTTTAAAATTTAAGTACCCTAAATCTTCTTGAAGTAGATGACTTGGTAAAGGATTTTTGTTTTTAAAATGACTGGATTTGTGCATACATTCCACCTGCTGGGAGAGGAAATACTTAATGTACTAATGTCTTTCGGACTTGGGTATTCATTCCTCCATCCTTATTTTCCCATCTGCCTAAAATTGTTTTGGAAATGTTTTGTAGTAGTTGATCTTCTGAATTTAGACATTTTCAACACATTTCAAAGACATTGTCCCCAATCCTTTTATGTTATTTTTGACTTCCCTTAAGAGCTTTCTGTGACACCTTTGCTGGTATGAGGATTGAATGAGTGGAAGCTTGCTTTCAACTTCTTGAGCAGGCAGGGAACTTTTATACTGCTAAGTATGCTTTCCTTGTTAGAAATCCAGCCAAAGCTTGAAAGCGGACATGAGTGACAGGGTTGGGAACTAGTTGAAAGCTCTCTCCATAGATACCAGTTAACTGCTTCTTTAAGAAACTAGCTCCTCCAATTGCTGTATTTCATTAGTATTCCCTTAATGGTAAGTATTTTCTAGTACCAGTCATGGGAAATTAGCTTACATTAAACTAAATCAAATATGCTTTATCAAAACACCCTAGGGTCTTTATGTGTTTTCTGCCTTGGCATGGAAAGGCACAGACATTGGCATTGCCACAGAGTATTTTTTTGTAGTCGTTGGACACAGTTGCATTGCTCCAATTTTTTTGAGAAAGAACCCTCTGACTTTGACTTGTCCAGTGGGTTCCTCAGCCATGATTTTGTGTCATTAGTGTGTGTATTTGTTTTTTTTCGTGTTGTGAAAGTCTGAAAAGTATCAAAGGAATGTGAAGTTGAATTCACCTTGATTTTTCATGGCTCAGAAATTTCAAGGGATTTGAAAATGTTTTAAAGATTTAATCATAAAATAATTACCTAATAAGGTCAGAAATCATTAGTTCTAGAGAAATTAGGTTGTGCTGCCAAATGACTAGGCTTTTCTTCTAATAGTTATATTAATGAACACCATATTATGATGGCCCATTTAATGAGAAATCTTGCCGAAAAAGAAGCCTTTCCCAGTTTATGTTCCTAAGAATCAGACTCCTTAGTAAGATATTTGTCTATTGTGTGTGAAGTAACATTTTAAAGAAAGTTTTTGTTAGTTTTGCAAAAGACTGGTATGCTTTGGACCTTTCACATGGAGGACTTAGCATGAAAGACAGGCAAAAAAGACATTCTGTTGATAGGAAGACAGTACAGGTCAGATACAATTTAATAAATAAAATAATACTGTATCCAACTTTTTAAAGTGGAAGAACCATCATTTATGTAAAATATAATTGTGTTTTAAATGTACATGAAACACTTGACAAACTGTTTTCAAACAAATTGGGTTGGTCTTCAGGGAGTTATATTGTTTAAAGGTTACTGAGTGTATGAGTTACTGACATCATTTGAGCATGAGAATAAAAAAATCCTGATTAACATCTTGATTCTAGTAGTTAATTTTCTAGAAAAGCAGTATTTGTTGATGATTTCTGTAACTTAATAGAATTTTAGAACTGAAAGGAATCTTGAAAATTTAGTCCAATCTCATTTTCTGTAGGGAAGTGGAGACTCTGAGAGGTTAAGTGAACCTTTAAGGTTATACTTGTTAATGTCAGAGGTAACACTAGATTTTAGATCTTTGATTTTTAGCCTGTTTCTCATTATTTTAAACCAATGTGTTACCAATAGCATGTTATAAAGTACTTGGAACATAGTAACTGTTTAAATGACTCAGTAATTAGTACCATTCATTGAGCACTTTCTATGTGTTAGGCATCATGAAAGGAGCTTGCATGCATCAATTTAATCATGTGAAAAGAGCTTTTTATGCATTAGTTTAATCCTCAGAATTTATTATGCTGTTTTTATATATTATTACTCTGTTCCTCAGCCATTTCTAGCTGAAAAAATGGAATGCTGTAATTTAAGCAGATTTGATAAGTTTTCACTTATCAAAATTAAAATACCTATTATACTGGACACAAGATTTAAAACAGTAAATTTCTGAAATTATTTTACAGAGATTTCATGAATATATTTTTAGTAATGTGCTTGTAATCTTGTAAAGAACTAAATCTCCTTTTAAAAATTACATTTTGTTTGTAGAGTTCAGATCATTCAGGATCAACAACTCCATCATCCAGTCAAGAAACCTTGTCCTTAGCTGCGAGTTCTTCCTCGGAAGGATTGAGGCAGCGTACCCTTCCACAAGCACAAACTGACCCAGCGCAGAGTCACCAGTTTCCATATGTAATGCAAGGGTAAGTGAAATTGTGGTAGCTATGGAACATGATTGAGACCCCCTAAAAATGCTTTTGATTTTCACTATAGCCTCTTTGCAGTAATTAAAGGACATTTTACCTGTATTCGTATACTTGATTTTATATTTTGAGAACTAGAGGGTTAAGAAGAGCACTGCTTTTGAAACCTGGCTACACATCAGAATCATGTAGGGCAGTGCTTTCAATCTTGAATGTTTGCATTAATCACTTGGAGACCTTGTTGAGCTGCAGGTTTGTATTCAGTAGGTAGGATGGGACTTGAGAATCTGCGTTTCTAACAAGTGTCCAGATGATGCTGATGCTTCTAATGCTTGGACCACATTTTGAATAGCAAGGATCTAGGTAACTATTTTTTTTTTTTTTTTTTTACTCAGCCTAACTATAGATCTACTCAGTCTTCAGGGGAGTGTGGCTGAGTGAAGGTATACTTGGAAGAGTACAGAGCCCAGCAATCTCGTTTTAAAAGTTCCACAGGTGTTTCTGATCAACTTGGTAACAACTGTGCTAGAGTAAAACCATGATATATTACAGGGATGTGCTAACCCCTGCGGGTTATCCAGAATCTTTGTTGTTTTGAGAGTTCTATAAAGCAGTTTTCTCAAGAAGCTTGCTATAGCCACCCTGTATTTAGCAATTATAGTAGGCCACTGGGTTAGGCAGTTCCAGAGGAAATACAGCCACAGGTAAAGCAGCTCCGAGAGTAGGATCTTGGAGAACATGGTTTGAACTAGGGTTGTATCTGAAAGCAGAAATGTTTTACTGGAGTACTATTTTTTATTTTGAAGTAAAGGAAACTTGAGTAGCAGGTACTGATAATCTTTCTGTGTTGCATATCAAATCATGGGGCTGCAGTGTGTGGCACTGCTCTTCTAGCTATTTTGAAATTTACAACATTGTTGCTAACTATAGTCAGCCTACTCTGCTGTATTTATAACCCATTGACCAACCTCTCATCTTCCCCTCACCACCTCACCCCCACCACTCCTAGCACCCTTCCTAGCCACTTATATCTATCAGTCTACTCTCTACCTCCATGAGATGAACTTATTTAGCTTCCATATATGAATGAGTAGTGTAAAGTGGGAAAAAAATACCTTAGATTTTAACTTAGCAATTATGTTACCTGCCCAATGTAATACTATATTGCAAAGATAATGTTACAGAAGTATATATATTGATATATAAGATTGTTTAAATTGTATTGTTAGGGACAAATGCAGATTTTGTGTGTGTATATATGTATGCCTGTATGTATAATCCTATGTTTTAAAACACTTATTTCTGGTTGGGTGCACTGGCTCATGCCTGTAATCCCAGCACTTTGGGAGGCTGAGGTGAGCGGATCACCTGAGGTCAGGAGTTTGAGACTGGCCTGGCCAACATGATGAAACCCTATCTCTGCTAAAAATACAAAAATTAGCTGGGCGTCGTGGTGCATGCCTATAATCCCAGCAACTTGGGAGGCTGAGGCAGGAGAATCACTTGAACCCGGGAGGTGGAGGTTACAGTGAACTAAGATTGCACCACTGCACTTCAGCCTGGGCAACAGAGTGAGATTCCATCTCAAAGCAAACAAACAACAACAACAACAAAACCCACACAAACCCTACAAAAATTAGCTGGGCATGGTAGTGTATGCCTGTAATACCAGCTGTTCGGTTAGTTGAAGCACGGGAATCATTTGGACCCAGGAGGTAGAGGTTGCAGTCAGGCAAGATTGCGCCACTGCACTGCAGCCTGGGCAACAGAACATGACTCTGTCTTAAAAAAAAAAAAAATTTGGTCAAATTTGTCAGTGAAGCCATCCAAGCCTGAACTTTTCTTTGTTGGGAGATTTTATTACTGATTCAATCTAATTACTCATTATTGGTCTGTTAAGGTTTTTATTTGTCTTCTTGATTCAGTCATGGCAGGCTATGTATGTTTAAGAATGTATCCATTTTCTCTAGGTTTTCTAGTGTATTAGTGTATAGTTGTTCATAATAACTTGATTTTTTTTTTTTTGTATTTTTGTGGTATTAGTTGTAACGTTTCCTTTTTCATTTCTGACTTTATTTATTTGGGTCTTCTTTTTTTCCTTGGTTACCTTGATAGTGGTTTATTGATTTGATCTTTTCAAAAATCCAAGTTTTTATTTTGTTGATCCTTTGTATTGTTTTTCTTTTTCAGTCTATCCTGATCTTTATTATTTCTTTCCCTCTAATTTTGGATTAGGTTGTTCTTGGTTTTCTAGTTCGTTGAGGTGTATTGTTGGATTGTTTATTTGAAATTTTCTTTTTTTTTTTTGATGTGGGCATTTATTAATACAAACTTCTCTCTTAGCACTGCTTTTGTCATATTCCATAGGTTTTGGTGTATTGTTTTTTGACTTTCATTTGTTTCAATAACTTTTTGTTGTTGTTTTAGAGACAGTTTCACTCTGTTGACCAGGCTGGAGTGTGGTGGTGTGATCCTAGCTCACTGCAGAACTCCTGGGCTGAAATGATCCTCCTCCCTCAGCCTCCTGAGTAGCTGGGATTATAGGCACATGCCATCATACCTGGCTTCAAGAACATTTTTGATTTCTTCCTTAATTTTTTCCTTGACCCGTTTAATTTCCATTTATTTTGTACAGTTTCCAAAATTTTTCTTGTTACTGATTTTTTTTCTTTTTTTAAGACAGAATCTTGTTCTGTCGCCCAGGTTGGAATGCAATGGCTCGATCTCGCCTCACTGTAACCTCTGCTTCCTGGGTTCAAGCAATTATTCTGCCTCAGCCTCCCGAGTAGCTGGGACTATATGTGCGTGCCACCCTACCTGGCTAATTTTTGTATTTTTAGTAGAGACTTACTAATTTCTAGTGTCATTCCGATGTGGTCAGAAAAGATACTTGATAGATTTTGATTTTTAAAAATTTGTTGATTTTTAAAAGTTTAAAAATTTATAATGAGAAGAGTGTGTATTCTTACCTGTTTCATTCAACAGGTTGTGCCCATTTGGTCTAAAGTGCGGTTTGAATCCAGTGTTTCTATGTTAATTTTCTGTCTAGATGATCTGTGTAATACCGAGAATCGGGTGTTGACGTCCCTAGCGCTTACTCTATTGGATTCTGTCCCTCCCTTTAGGTCTGATCATGTTTGCTTGATAGAACTGAGTGGTCTGGTGTCGGGTTCGTATATGTTTAGAAAAAGATATGTTATATCTTTTTGTTGAGTTGATCTCTTTATCAGTTTATAATGACCTTCTTTGTTGTTATTATTTTTAAATTAAAGTCTGTTTTATCTGTTATAAGGATAGATGTTCTTGTTTGCTTTTGATTTTTGTTCACTTCGAATATCTTTTTCCATCAATTACTTTCAGTCTGTGTCTTTACAAATGAGATGAATATCTTGTAGGCAATAGTTGGATCATTTTAAAAAATTTATTCAGCCCTTCTGTATTGTTTAAGTGGAAAGTTTAATTCATTTATATTCAGGGTTATTATTGATATGGCAGGCTTATTTCTGTCATTTTAGTAATTGATTTCTAGTTTTTGAGTAGTGTTTGTTCCTTTGTTTCTCTCATACTGTTTTTCATTGTGGTTGTTTTTTTTCTGTAGTGGTAACATTTGTATCCTTTCTCTTTTTTATTTATGTATTTGCTCTACCAGTGGGTTTATACTTTGATGTGTTTTCATAGTGGTAGATATGTACCTTTTGCTACTAGGTATACGCTCCCTTAGTTATTTCTTGGAGGGCCGGCCTGGTGGTGATAGATTCCTTCAGCTTTTGCTTGTTTGAGAAAGACTTTATTTCTCCTTCATTTATGAAGAATAACTTTGGTGGGTATAGTATCATCCTATTCTCTCCTGGCCTGTAAGGTTTCTTTGAGAAATCTACTGGTAGTCCGCTGGGGATTCTAAGCATCTAAGCGACTAGATGCTTTTCTCTTGTTTTTAGAATACTCTCTTTGCCTTCGACAGTTTGACTGTAATGTGCTGTGGAGGATACCTTTTTCAGTTGTGTCTATTTGGGGATTGCTGGGCGAGGTGTCAGAGCCCTGGCACCAGGAAGTGGTCAACTCATGGGTTGGTAAAAAGAATTTACTGACAACAGTATAAGTATGAAAAAGGAAAGTTTATTGGAAAGGAAGAACTCTACAAAAGGGTACAGCGGGGTGCCTCAGCAAAAGGACAGTGAACTGTGGTGGATTTTCCTTAGGAGCATTTATAGGCCTTAGGATGGTAGCGTAGGGTTGTAACACTAGTTTCAGCATGGGATATATAGAAATTTTAGTTATAAAAATTGAAAGAGGACTGGAATCAGATGCCAACTTCAGATACTACGGAGGTTTGATTACCTCTAAATTCCCCAGATAAGGAGTTTTGCCTCTGGATGGCCTATTTGGTGGTCACCAGGTAGTCTTTGCTCCCTTCTAAATTGCTCAGATAAGAAGTTTTTGTCTCCAGGCCTGTTGAGTAGTCACCAGGTGATTTTCACTCTCCTTAGGTACTTTTTAATGATATCTATGTCTTTGGTAAATTTCTTATTTCTATCCTGAATTGTTTTTCAAATTTTAAAATCTTGTTTGTCTGAAATCTCTTGTATTGAGCTTCTTTAATGTCATTATTTTGAATTTGTTTTCTGGATTTCACAAATTTCTTTTTCACTGGAATCCATTGCTAGAGAATTATGTTCTTTTGGAAGTGTCATATCTACCTGCTTTTTCATGGTTTTTTTTTCTTTCCTTATGTTGATATCTGTGCATGTGGTGTAACAGTCCCTTCTTTAGTTTTTTGAATTTGCTTTTGTAGTGGGGCACTTTTTCCTAAAGATGTGTCTGTGGTGGTGTTTGGGTAGGCCACTTTGGCTTTGATTCTGTATGTATACCATAGTGTGGTCTCTGTATGAATTTTGTCAGGAATAGTGTCAGTAGTGTCTGATTTCCTCAGTGTCTTACTGTGCAGTTTTTAGTGGAGGCTGTGGTGAAGTTTTGCTGGGGACAGGGGTGTCAGGTGGGCCAATCTTTAGGTCCCAGTGATGGCAGTGGTAGGCTGAGCATGCCTGTCCTTGGGCCCTGGTGTGGCATATGCTGGCACCAGTGTTAGCTTGTCCAGGTGGGTCAATTCTTATGGGGGGTGTCTCCAGCCAGCATGTTTGGATGCCATCAGTGACAGTGGTGGGCTGGGCAGTTTGGCATGTCATCAGGCCTCTAAACAGTGGATATGCCATGGATTATGGCAGTAGTAGTGGTGGGACAAACTCTTGGCTTCCAAGTGGTCTGTAGTGGTGTTGGTGATAACTGCAGTGGGTTGGGTGGGCCAGTTCCCAAGCCCACACGTGGTGCATGCACATGGGTGTCTGCTGTGGTAGTGGTGGCAGATTGGATCCTCAGGCCTCTGGGAGGAGTACTCAGGTGCCAACAGTTGTGGTTGGTGCAGTCCACAGCCCCTGGATGGCATGCTCAGCCACTGGAAGTGGGTGGAACTGGGCCAGGCTGGCCTGACCTCAGGCCCTCTAGTGGTTTGTGCAGCTACTGGTTCTGGTAGGTGAGGATGGAATGATCCCCAGACTCCCACCACAGTGGTCGGGAGATGCACTGCAGCCTGTTACTGGGAGGGCTGGGTTGCTTTCAGTAACAACAGCCATAAACTGGGAGGGGGACTGGTACATATTGGCTCCAGATGGTGGCTGCAAGCTGGTAGCCTGTCCTCAGGGTGCTCATAAATGCACTGTAGTGCTGTTCACAGGAGTGGGATTGCTGACAACGTCTTGCACTTTGGCACAAGATACATCAGTTAGCAGCACCACCTGGGAATGCCCAGGGGATGTCAGTGAGGCTCCAGGGATGTCAGATGCAGGGGCTCTTGGGCCCCAGGGCAGGATGCAGCCTGTTAGGGGTTGGACTCTGAAAAAGGTACCTTGCTGTAGCTACTTAGGAGGTGTGTGGGACCCATTGTGAACTCCTCTTGAGCAGTGCCTTTGCATGGTCTCCAGGCAGCTCCCTGTTAGTCTTGGGACCGATGTGCGTTAAAGGTCTCTCTCGCGGCTAGGATTACAGAAGTCTACAGTGGGAATGTAGACTGCTGAGGGTCCCCACTTAACCTTTCCCTGCCCTGGGGAGGCTCTCTAGGCTCCCAGCCCATCCAGTGCAGCAGGTTGTCTTGCTTCCCTCTCTTAACTTGCCTTAGGTGTGTCCTGTCATTTCTCTGTTGAATTCCAGTTGCCTCCTTTAGGAGATCTACTGGAAGTGTGATTATCTACTCAATATTTTTGTTCTTTTTTTTGGAGGAGGTGAGTTGCCTCTAGTCAGCCTTCTTGAAGCCCCTCTTTAGAACCTCTGTTGGCTGACTTTTTTTAAACATAAAAATTTCCTGTAGCCTGCCACTCAGAAATAACGATATAAACCAAAAATAACATTCTCAAGTCCCTCAACCATCTGAGTGGACCTCTCCTCTTAGCTGGGGCACTCCAAAGTTAACCTGAAAAACTGGTTTAGGCTGTGATGGGAAGGGAGGGTCAGACATCCCTTTTTATACCCTCTTCCCTTTTGGAATTCAGGAAAAGCTGACCAGCATTTAACACCAACACAGACCTTAAGTCTGGTAAGAAACATTTACAATCTATTTTCTCTGAAGGCTGCTACCTGGAGCTTCATTTACGTGGTAAAACTTTGATCTCTACAACCCCTTATAGAAAATCAGACATTCCTTTCTATTGATAATAATTCGTTTACCCAGTTGCCAATAACATAAAAAAAACCCATCTACCTATAACCTGGAAGCCCCTGCTTTTGAGTTATCCTGCCTTTCTGGACCAAACCATTATATATCTTACATGTATTTGATGTTTCATGTCTCCCTAAAATGTATAAAACTAGGGTATGCCCTGACCACCTTGGGCACATGTTCTCAGGATCTCCTGAGGGCTGTGTCACAGGCCATTGGTCACTCATATTTGGCTCAGAATAAATCTCTTGAAATATTTTACACAGTTTGACACTTTCTGTTGACAACAACCATTGCTAACATTTTAACAACTATCCTTCTAAATCTGTGTATACTTTAAAAATAGAAACATCATACTGTTTATTTTGTAAACTTTAAAAAATGTGATATAACTTGGACATATTTCCAGATCAAATATAAATCCACAACATTTAAAGTCTGTATGATTATTTATGTAGATTTACTAATTTGTTCACACATCTGTTGATGGAGAACGTATGAGTTGGTTTTGCTGCATAACCTCAAAATCTCAGTGGCTTACAATACATTTTATTTTTCTTGCTCACAGATCTTTTAGTCATTGGTAAAGCTCTGCCTTGGGTTGTAGATTGAGTTCAGATCTGTTTCGAGTTTCTCATTCTCTGTAGATCAGTAATGCCCTAGCACACATTCTTCTCATGACAAATGACAGGAAAACAAGAGGGCAAGCTAACCATTGAGCACATTTGAAGCCTTCTACCTGTCACATTTACTAATACTATGTTGGCCAAAGCAAATCACATGGCCATTCTCAACAGCTCAGCAGTATTGAAGCGGGGAGGTATTGCAAAGTTACATCCAGTGCTGTGTTGGTAAATGCTTAACAGCTGGCTTTTGCAGGGTGAGGAAAATAAAGCCCTAGATTTGTGGTATTTGCTGATTTCTGTGTTGTAAATACTCCCATCATGGCTCAGCGGTCTGCTGTTAGGTGCCAGGTGAGCCAGCATAAACCAGCTTTGCCACTGCATGGTAGATAGTATGTATATATAATCCTGTTATAGAAGACTAAAGAATTGGAGCAATCTTTTACCATAAATGTTTGGGTCTGTTTTTTCCCCCACAAAATATTACCATAATCATTATTAAATGTGTGTACTTACATATTAGCAGTTATTATTTTAGGATAAATTGTGAGAAGGGCAATTCCTGAGTCAAAGTGTTCTTAAGACTTTTTGAGGATCTTAAAGACTTTTGCAAAATTGCAGTAAAGTTGTACCAGTTACTTTCTCAGTAAGCATTAAAGTGCCTGAATCTCTTTACTTGTACAGATATGTACTTGCTAAATAAATTGGAATGTCCTTATTTTAATTTGAGACATGATAAAGATGTATTCTTTTTATTTGTGAGTTGCTTATTTGTTGGTGTGTTGGTATCTTTAAAAATTCACTTGCCACACTTTATCCAAAAGGATATTAATAACTAATACTTATTGAGCATTAGCAGAAGCTAGGCATTGTATTGAGAACTTATATGTGCCTTACTTCACTGCATTTTATACCAACTCTGGTCTAGGCACTGTTTTCTGCCACTTATGGGTGAGGAGAATGAGACTAAAAGGTTATGCAGCTTGCCTAAGTTCACAGAGATTATCAGTAGCAGAAGTGGAATTCAAATCCATTTTTAACTTGGAGGTCGGTATTCTTAACAGTGTTGCTGAAGTGACTATTTTGTCTATCATTTGTTTCAGTATTTTTTCCTAGGTTATCGTTTGTATTTTGACTTCATTTGTAATGGTGGTATCCTACCTCAACCCCAATTCAAAATTTTTTTCTGATGAAATCTACCAGTCAGATTTTAAGTATTGGTGACTGTGTGAGCAATAATCTATTTGCATGAAGACCCTGTGACTTCATTCAGTAAATGTTTACTTTAGAATCTACTGTGTGCTAGGCACTCAGGAGAGGAAAATGAATTCTGTACTTGGGCTCACTGGAAGTAGATCAGATAGGCAAATGAATTACCATCTGCTGATGGGCTGTTATGGCCTCGAAAAAAGTGCTGAGGGAGCCTGGAGGAGGGAGGGACTATCTCTGCTTGGAGAAGTGGGAAGGGCTTCAGAGGTGTTAACATTTGAGCTGTCTTTAAGGGGGTTAATAGGGAGAACAAAGCAAGTGCAGAGTCTTGAAAAGGATGATTTTGGGAACACGGTGGGGATTCCCTGAGGTTTCTGTGTGGTCACTTGTATGGAGTAGTGGGGGAAGCAAGGCTAATTAAAAAAGTTTCCTGTGAAAGAGTTTGTTCTTGAAGCTTCCAGTTCCTTTCATCTCCTCTCCTCTGTAATTTTAACTTTTTAAAACCTATGATGATTGTCTTTTGGTATAGCTTTCAGGTACATAATTGTGAATGACAATATTTCACTTCTTGTTTTTTTTTTTTTTATAATTTCTATTGTACTCTACCAATTTTATGTGTTTCAGTGAGTTTGCCTTGCTCCCTTTTTTCTGTGTTTAGTTATTATCCTTCAGTGCTAACTAGTATAGCCTATCTGAAAAGAAAAAAAAAGTTTTTAGAACTTCTGCCACCAGTTGTGATTTCCTCCAGCTTGTTTCTTTCAGCTGTTTTTCCTCGTTGTGACTTTCCTAGGGGCAGAGGGAGAAACCAGTTTTATCATCTTACTCAGTTTTCCTTGCATTAAGAATACGACATTTTCTATGGAGACAGGCATATTACACATTCCAAATAGTTACATTTTTCCCATATTTCTGCTATTTTATTTTGCTTTTTGCCAAAAAGAGAAGACAACTAATTTAACATTTCGTATTTTCTTCCAGTATCCTTCCTTCCTTTCTTTCTTTTCTTTTTCTTTTTTCTTTCCTTTCTTTCTTTCGTTTCTTTCCTTCCTTCCTTCCTTCCTTCCTTCCTTCCTTCCTTCCTTCCTTCCTTCCTTTCTTTTTTCTTCCTTCCTTTCTTTTTCTTTCTTTTCTTTCTTTCTTTCTTTCTTTCTTTTTTTCTTTCTTTCTGTCTTTCTGTCTTTCTTTCTTTCTTTCCTTCTTTCTCTTTCTTTCTTTCTTTCTTTCTTTCTTTTCTCTCTCTCTCTCTCTCTCTTTCTTTCTTTCTTTCTTTCTTTTCTTTCTTTTCTTTCTCTTTCCTTTCTTCTTTTTTAAATAGATGGGGTCTCGCTCTGTCACCCAGGCTGGAGTGTGCCATCATAGCTCACTGCAGCCTTGAACTTTAGGGCTCAAGTGATCCTCCCACCTCAGCTTTCTGAGTAGCTGGGACTACAGACCTGTACCACCATGCCCAGCTAATTGAAATTTTGTTTTTTAGGGATAGGATCTCGTTATGTTGCTAAGGCTAGTCTCAAACTTAATGGCTTCAAGCAATCCTCCCCTCTCAGCCTCTCGAGTAACTAGGATTATAGGCTTGAATCACTGTGCCCAGCTCAGTATCCTTTACTTTGCAAATGTTTTTATTTAATGTACTTTGCAAATGCATTTATTTATTTATTTTGTTATAAAATAAATTTGTAATTTTTACTGTGTTGGTAACCTTCCATGTTTTCATGTAATGTTGAAGAATTAAGTGGAATTTGCAAGTTACTAGATTAGTTGCTTATAATCAGTACTTTACTTTCAATATTTTCTTGATGCTCATATGAAGTTGTTCAACACATATTTATTGTGCTAGATGCTAGAGATATAGTAATGGATAAAGGCTATTCCCTGTTCTTAGGACCACAGGGACGGGTCAGAGAGACAGTAGCTTAAACAGGTGGTTTATTTTTAAAGCTATTTTCTAAGAGGGAATACAAGTGAGTGGTACCATGTTAAAAACATATATATATATATTTGAGCCCAGGAGTTCAGGCCAGTCTGGGCCACATACTGAGACCCCATCTCTAACAAAATTAAAAAATATAAATATATATATATATATGAGTTTTATTTCTATGTCTTTTACCACTTGCCCTTCTTAGAGGCAGCCATTATTAGCTGTTTCCTCTGTATTATTCTAGAGATAAAATGTGCTTACACAAGTATATGTGTATGTGCATGCATATCTACATGTGTGTGTATTTTAACACCTAATAGCATACTTCCTATACAGTAAGTCCTCACTTAACATCATGATAGGTTCTTGGAAACTCCAACTTTAAGTGAAACAGTGTTAACAAAACCAACTTTTTCCTCATTAATGTTATAACAAAATGACATTATTCAAGGACCTGTTATACACCGTTTTGTTTAAAGTCAGTTTCCAAGAACCTACTGACAATGAAAGTGAGGACTTATTGTACATACTAGCCTATATCTTGTTTTTTTCATTAAATATATTAACAATTGTACCATATTAATACACAAGAGCTGTCCCATTCTTTATAATATATATATTTTAGTTTTTATTTTTAGAGATGAGGTCTTAGTATGTTACCCAGACTGGCCTGAACTCGTGGGCTCAAACGATCCTCCTGCCTGAGCCTCCTGAGTAGGGACTACAGGCAAGCCCAGCTGTCTCATTCTTTATTAATTGCACAGCATTCCATTACATAGATTACCATAATTTAATGAACCAGTCCCTGTTGATGGATATGTAGATTAAACAGTAGTTTTGTATACTGCTTTAAAAAATTTTTTTTAAATACTTTTTTTATTTTTAAAGAATTTCTCTTGTTGCTCAGGCTGGAGTGCAATGGAGCAATCTCAGCTTACCACAACCTCTGCCTCCCAGGTTCAAGCCATTCTCCTGCCTCAGCCTCCCAAGTAGCTGGGATTACAGGCATGCACCACCACGCCCAGCTGATTTAGTCTTTTTAATAGATACGGGGTTTCTCCATGTTGGTCAGGCTGGTCTTGAACTCCCGACCTCAGGTGATCCGCCTGCCTTCGCCTTTCAAAGTGTTGGGATTATTATACTTTTTAAACATTCACAAAGTACAGAAGATATTGTAATGAACTTCAACAATCAACAAACTATCATTGTTCATCTAGTTCCCCTTCTGTTTCCTTTTTTATCCTTGGGCTGGAGTTTAAAACAAAACTTAGACATATAATTTTGTCTATAAACTGTGAATCTGTAATAGATATGGTAGCTATGGGCTCCCACTAATAAGTGAGAAATGTGATATTTGGTTTTCTCTTTCTGTAGTTTGCTAAGGATAATGGCCTCCAGCTCCATCCATGTTCCTGCAAAAGACATGATCTCATTCTCTTTTATAGCTGCACTGCATATGTGTATGGTGTGTATGTACTTTTCTTTATCCAGTCCGTCATTGATGAGCATTTAGGTTGATTCTATGTCTTTGCTATTGTGAATAGTGCTGCATGAACATTCACATGCATATTAGAATGATTTATGTTTCTTTGGGTATATACCCAGTAATGGGATTGCTGGGTCAAATGGTAGTTCTGTTTTTAGCTCTTTGAGGAATCACCACTCTGCTTTCCACAATGGTTGAACTAATTTACACTCCCACCAGCAGTGTATAAGTGTTCTCTTTTCTCTGCTACCTTGCCAGCATCTGTTATTTTTTAACTTTTTAATAGTAGTCATTCTGACTGGTGTGAAATGGTATCTCATTATGGTTTTGATTTGCATTTCTATAATTATCGGTAATGTTGAGCTTTTTTTCATTTGCATGTTGGCTGGATGTGTGTCTTCTTTTGAAAAGTGTGTGTTCATGTTTTTTGCCCACTTTTTAATGTTTTTCTTTAAAAAAAATTGTTTAAGTTCTTTATAGTTGCTAGATATTAGACCTTTGTCTGATGTGTAGTTTTCAGATATTTTCTCCTGTTCTTTAGGATGTCTGTTTACTCTGCTGATAGTTTCTTTTGCTGTGCAGAAGCTCTTAAGTTTAGTGAGATCTCATTTGTAAATTTTTGCTTTTGTTGCCCTTGCTTTTGGCATCTTTGTCATGAAATCTTTGCCCATTCCTGTGTCCAGAATGTTACTGCCTAGGTTGTCTTCTAGGATTTTTATAGTCTTGAGTTTTTACATGTAAGTCTTTAAACCATCTTGAGTTGATTTTTGTATATGATGTAAGAAGTTGGGTCCAGTTTCAGTCTTCTGTGTATGGCTAGCCAGTTATCCCAGCACCATTTATTGAATAGTTTTCCCCATTGCTTATTTTTGTCAGCTTTATCAAAGATGAGGTGGTTGTAGGTGTGTAATCTTATTTCTGGACTCTCTATACTGTTCCATTGGTGTGTGTGTGTTTTTATGCCAGTACTGTGCTGATTTGGTTACTGTAGCCCTGCAGTAGTTTGAAGTCCAGTAACATGATGCCTCCATCTTTGTTCCTTTTGCCTAGGATTGCCTTGGCTATTCAGGCTCTTTTTGGTTCCATATGGATTTTAAAAAGTTTTTTTTTTCTAGTTCTGTGAAGAATGTCATTGGCAGTTTGATAGGGATTGGATTGAATCTACAAATTGCTTTGGATCGTATGACCATTTTAATGATATAGATTCGTCTTATTCATGGGCATACAATTTCTTTCCATAGAGCAAGAATTTCTTTCCATAAAGACCAAAAGGTCTTTAGTTGTGTAATTGTGTTTTAAAGGCTTATTCAAATTCATGCTACCATTAGCAATGAAAGAGTTAGGCTTTACTTGTCCATTTTGCCAATAATGGATATTTTTATTCAGTCTTTTCTACCTTGGTAAACAAACTTAAAAAAGCCATCTTTGCTTTAATTAGTATTTGGTATCCTAATGATTACTTCTGTTTCTATCAGTTCTTTATATGGAAAAGATACTAACTATAATTTATTGCAAACGTTTCTTTTTTTTTGGGACGGAGTTTTACTCTTGTTGCCTAGGCTGGAGTGCAATAGTGCTGTCTTCAGCTCACTGCAACCTCTGCTTCCCAGGTTCAAGAGATTCTCCTGCCTCAGCCTCCTGAGTAGCCGGATTACAGGCATGCACCATCACGCCCTGCTAATTTCGTATTTTTAGTAGAGATGGGGGTTTCTCCATGTTGGTCAGGCTGGTCTCGAATTCCTGATCTCAGGTGATCTGCCTGCCTCGGCCTCCCAAAGTGCTGGGATTACAGGCGTGAGCCACTGCGCCCATATGCTAACATTTCTTTCTAAGTCATTTCTCTTTAAATTTTGTTTTCAAATACTTTGGGTTTTTTTCTGCTTTCTTCTGTTACTTAAGTTAGCAAAGTCCTTCCTCCAAAAGATTGGTAAATAACTCTAGTTTCTTCTAGGCTATCTGTGGTTTAATTCTTAATACTTTATTTTAGTTCTCTTATTTGAATATATAGAATGAGATGAAGCTTTTAAACTCCCTTACTCCACAAATTTGGTAATCTTTTTTCTTAGCACCAAATAACAAATCTCTTTAACTTCTTTAATGATGCATCCTCTAAAACATATTAAATTCTTATGTAATGTGTTTCATTGGATCTATTCCTATATATTTTATTAATAAATTTATAATTTAGCATCAAATCCTTTATTCATTGTTTCTGGAGAATATCAAATGCATACCACCTTGTCTGAAGGTAATGAACACAACTGAAAATTACAGTATGTCATCTTGGGCCTGGGATGTATTTAGCAATTATATAATCCAGTAGTTTTCTAACTTATTGGAGAAAAAGGGAAGAATACTTTGGGGAGGTTATTTATTTATTTATTTTGGCAACATATTTTCAATAGTCACTATATATTCTCCTTTTGTTTTGGGCAGCGTGCAGTAGGGTGAGGTGGGAAGCCATAACTTTTTTAAAGTAATTGTTAATGGCTTCTTTTTCTCCCTTGAGATTTAAAAACAGTGACAATGTCCAGCCTTCCCATTTTACAGTTGAAGTAACAAATTGTTTGAAATTCTTATTAATGGTAGAGATTGGTGGAGATTTACTTTCAGGGGGATGGTTTTTTTCATAATGGGGAATACTAATAAAATTTAAAATATACACATAGATACAGCATATTGCTATAATATTGTATTCAGGTAGTTTTATGGATTTGCTCAGAGATGCATCAGTTCCTTGGTGTAAATGCTGAGTTGTATAAAACAAATGTTTTTATAGTACTTCTCTGCCTCAGTGGTATGGCTTTCTCTCCAGAGTTGATCACTAACTGACATCTTTTTAAAGGAATAGCTGGGTTGAGGTTTGCTTTTTTTGAGAAGGGAAAGGCTGTCTGTCATCTGTTGTCCTGTGTCTAAGAGAGTTGAAGTTTTCTCCCTTTTATATAGGACCCTATTTGAAGGGGAGATATATATAGATATAGATATATATATATGTATGTGTATATATAGATATATATAGATATATATGTATGATGGCGCCGGCCAAGCTTTACCCCCATTATTTATATATATATATATATATATATATATATATATATATATGTACATATACACTTATATATATATATACACACATATATACACACACACACTCATATATATATATGTATATATATACAAAATACTGGGAGGTTGAAGGGTCTCTTGAGGATGGGACCCTATGTGGCTCCCAGTGGTCCACCAAGAATAAGGAAATAAGGAATGAGGAAGTTCAGGTAATATGTGGGGAAGGTGATGCCTTGCCTAGCACCAGGTTTTCTTAAATATAGCCTGTTGATAAGCCTTAGCTCCCCAAGCTCTTCTAAGTTAGGTTTTTATAATTAATTATTACCAATTGTATGTATAAACAGTCTTTAGAATATAAAACTACAGTTAATGAATTTAATCATTCTTGTGTCACTCTGGATAGACCAAACTAGTATTAGCTAAAGATAAAATTCAAGTAATGTGAAGAATAGTTAGCAAATTCACAAATAATTCTGCATTTACTTATCTGTTTATCTCTGTAGTTGCCTTGATATATGTAATTTTCTACAAATCTCACATTATACACTTTGGCATCATGTTCAGTGTTGGAATGGGGAAGAATAAAAATAAAACTAACATTTCCTGAATACAGGGTAAGAATCCTGTGAGGAAGATTCTATTATTAGGTCCATTTTAGAAGTGAGAAAACTGAAGTATAGAGAAGTTAGATGTGATCTTCCACAAGTTTTATTGAAATACTATAATTTGGCCAGGTGCGGTGGCGTATGCCTATAATCCTAGCACTTTGGGAGGCTGAGGTGGGCGGATCACCTAAGGTCAGGAGTTTGAGACCAGCCTGGCCAATGCAATGAAAGCCTGTCTCTACTAAATGTATAAAAAAATTAGCCAAGCGTGGTGGTGCATGTCTGTAGTCCCAGCTACTTGTGGGGCTAAGGCAGGAGAATTGCTTGAATCCAGGAGGCAGAGGTTGCAGTGAGCTGAGATCACGCCACTGTACTCCAGCCTGGGCAATAAAGCGAGATTCAATCTCAAAAAATAAAAAAAAAAAAATAAAATTTTAACCTACTTTAAGAATGTATGCATGAACATATTCTGCTAATCTTGTATCTTTAAAGAATATTTTACTGGTTTTTGTAATGTCCATTTTTTATTTTACAGCTCATAGCTGCTGTATTTTAATAACATTTTATTATATAAAATATCATTTGTCTATTTCCCCATTCCCCAAAATATTTTGTCATGAAATTTATTTTAGGGCTTTGTTTCTTAGGAGAATGTACTTAAAATGAAGGTAATTTTGGCTTTATGTGCTGAAATGAGAAGATAATAAATGTTCAGATTGGCTTTACATTTTGTGAGTGTCTCTCTTTGTTTTCCCTTTAAAACTGGGTTGAAACATTAATTATTCTATGTAGTTGGGCCCAGGGTCAACCTATAAAAGACATATTGTCTTATTTGAAGAATTGTTGAAAATAAGTTTTTTTTTTTCCAGTGAGATTTAAATATATTCTGTCAATGGTTGACTTGGGGTTGAGAAATGAAAATTTAGAATAATAGTTTTAACTGCTAGAGCATTGAAATAGCTCATTATTTCTTTCTTGCAGAAATGTAGACAACCAGTTTCCTGGGCAAGCTGCTCCACCTGGATTCCCAGTGTACCCCGCATTTAGCCCACTGCAGATGCTGTGGTGGCAACAGATGTATGCTCATCAGTATTATATGCAGTAGTAAGTTAATCTGAGCTCATTTTTTTAAGTGTGTTATTTGCTTTATTTTTTTTTTATCCTAAGTAAATTGGTTTGGGATTTCATTTGCTTATGTATTTAATGTTGTTTGAAATTATCATGAGAAGGAATTCACAAACATTTTAGTAGATACTTTATTTTAAATTATTTGACCAATGGAAAAAGGGCTCACCTCCAGTTCACATGAACTAACTCTGTTCTTGTTTCCTCCCTCTCTTTCCTCATTACATTTAGCAGTATTCAGATTCTTTAATATAACATTTTATAAATTCAGGAGGAGAAAACTTAATGTTTTACTGAAAGGCAGCAAATCTACATGAAGAGTTAGTTGAATGAAAAAAGGAATAGAATCATGTCAGGGAGGCCATAGCTTATGTAGGACTTAAGAGTGGTTGATATGCTTACTGGACTCTCAGTATTTAGTCCATTTTTATTCTGGTCAGCATGGGACAGTCCTAGCGCTGAGGACAGTTTCTCAGCCTTCATCCTCCTGGACTCATTATTCTGCATTCATTTACCATTGATTAGCTTCTCTTTACCATTCTCCTCTCCTTGTTTCTGTGGTTCTTTTTGTCTTTTGTATCTTTTTTTATCTTTCTGGTCACTCTTTTTGTGTCCTTTAATAGCTCATTTTATTAACGTTTCTTTCTCAGTTCATCATGTATTTGTTACTATGCGCTTCTCAGCACTCATAGTTGGTAGAGAGGATGGGATTTAGTTGTGGGGGCAGTTCTCTTAGATTTCTTTTTTTCCATGGCCTTAGTAGTTAGCTCTCTGTGGATGAATCCCAGTTCTTCATCTCCTGTAATTCATTCTGTGTCTCTGCTTTATTGTTGGAAGATTTCCATAGGGGAATGAGCCTTTACCTCAAATTTCAGTACATCTAAAATTAGATGCCTCTGCTCTTTAAGTGCCTTCTTTTTTCTCACTTCTTTGTCAGTGATACTATCTCTCTTCTTAATTGTTACCCAAGCTCTTAGCCATAAACAGCTTTGATTCTGGCTTCTGCTATCCCTGAAAGCAGTAATTTATGAAGATGAGTTAATAGAGCTTTTGTCGGTCCTGTAGGCTACCTCCAATGTTTCAGCCAGATCTTTTCTCATTCTAAGTCCACTTGACTTCAATAGCTCTTTCTCCTTTTAGTCTTTTTACTATATTTCCTTATACTTCTATGGGTTTTCTTTCTTGCTTGCTTTCTCTCTCTCTCTCTTTCTTTCTTTCTTTTCTTTCTTTTCTTTCCTTTCTTTCTCCCCTCCCCTCCCTCCTTTTTTTTTTTTTTTTTTTAGATATAGTCTCGCTCTTTTGCCTTGAGTGCAGTGGTGCAATCTTGGCTCACTGCAACCTTTTCCTCTTGGGTTCAAGCAATTCTCGTGCCTCAGCCTCCGAGTAGCTGAGATTACAAAAGTGTGCCACCATACCTGGGTAATTTTTGTATTTTTAGTAGAGATGGGGGTTTTGCCACATTGGCTAGGCTGATGTTGAACTCTTGGTTTCAAGTGATCCATCTACCTGCCTCAGCCACCCAAAGTGCCAGGATTACAGGTGTGAGCCACCACGCCCGGTTTGCCAGGTTGCATTTCTTAACACACAATTAAGTCAGTCATTCCCACAGCCACCCAGATATCCTCTGATTCTCTTGCTTACTGTGAACTCTACATCCTTGTCCTTCCTCCAGACCTTTCCCCATAAAGCTAAGCTGCTTTATGAACCTCGTATCCTAAGGCTCTCTTTCATAAGCCCTTGGTTCCAGGCAGGATGTTTGTACCTTACATGTTGCCATGGTAATGATTATCATTTGAGTGACTGCTTTGTGCTTAGTATTCTGCTGGATGCTGTACTCTACCTTGTCTCTTTTGTGAACCTCACAAGAACTGTGTAAGAAAAGGGGTGCTTATTATGCTTGCTGCTAAATAATATACTCTGTGTATATCATTTAACCTCGGAGCCTCAGATTCTCCTCTTTAAGATAAAGTAACTCACCTGTGTATCAGAATATCCGTGAAGTAGAAAGTGTGTTTTCTAAACTAAAAAGCCCTGTACAGATAAAAGTTACTATCATACTGGCTTAAATAGGATTTTGTAGCCTGGGAACCATTTATTTAACTTTCCTTTGCTGTCCTGATTGTTAACTTATTGTAGAAAAATTTAAAAGCATAACAAGGTAGAGTAGTAAAAGGAATCCATGTGTACCCATCACCCAGCTTTGACATTTATCAATTCATGTCAGTCTTATTTTACAACTTTCCCCCTTCTTTTGGATAATTTAAAGCAAATCTAAGATTTATTATCACTTTACTGGGAAATTTATTCTTTACTGGGAAAATTTAAGCAATTAAATTATAAGCAAACCTCAGGATCACAATTCTTTCTAACTTGACAAGGACGAGTGGTCTCCAGTTGGAGTTCTTTTAAATCAGTATTGGGGTGAAAGAGTTGTTATCTGAGATGTAGTTAGAATTTTAGAATACTAATACAAATCATTTATCATTGACAGTAGACACGTAGGATAATAATAGTATATATTTTTAGACAAGTCTTTCAGAACATGGGTCTGACAAAGAGGTAGGTGATGGGCTTGAGAATTTTCATCCCATGTAGAACAACAAAAGGGGTCATTCATGAAAAGGTTTGGACATCGCATTAGCTTATAAGGTAATTGATTGAAAAGAGACAAGAGTGGTTAACATGGCTGCTCTCATGTCTTTGCCTTTACCCTGTCATCTTACACTACCAGGGTGAGAGAACATCCTTTCCAGTGTGACATCTACCATCAACCTTGGCTCCACTTTTCCACTGGAATTTGCACTTACCTAAGAAATGTGGTGCAGGAGTTGGGATATTCCATATTAGGTTTATGAAAAATACATATAGCTCCCCAAGAAGTTTAAAAAATATGATATGGTAAAGTTTTTTTTTTCTTTTTAATATTTATTTTGGTGACTATTTCAGTCAAGCTGCAGTTTCAGCTCAGGCCGCATCAAATGTCAACCCAACCCAGCCTACTGCTTCACAGCCTCTAAATTTGGCACGTGTTCCTGGAGAAGAACCCCCACCAGCTCCAAACCTAGTGGCCCAAGAAAATCAACCCATGAATGAGAATGTTCAAATGAATGCACAGGGAGGCCCAGTACTAAATGAAGAAGACTTCAATCGAGACTGGCTAGACTGGATGTACACATTCTCACGAGCTGCGATTCTCCTTAGCATTGTATACTTCTATTCTTCTTTTAGTCGGTTTATCATGGTAATGGGAGCCATGCTACTGGTTTATTTGTGAGTGATGTTTATTAACTTTTTGTGGTTTCTTTTAATTTCTGAAACTGTTCAGCACAGAATCTGGTCTGTTATGAATTTTGAGTGAAGGAATGTGAATGCTGGGCTTTAGATATCTGGCATGTTTTTGATACCAAAAGTAAGGACAGGTTTTGTTGAATGAGAATGTTTATCAGAATTATTGAGAAGCAGAATTTTTGTTTACTGTATTTTATAAAAATTGTTCATTCAGCGAGACATACTCTATCCATTACTTAGAATTTAAGAAGTATATGATGCACTCCTGCGTAAAGTCGTCCTCTTTGATTATAATTGCCAACAGTAAGCCCTCTAGGTATAAACCAGATTATTTTTCATAGGTAGACTTTTTTTTTCCCTGCTCCCTTCTCTCCAAGGGGCAAACAAATATCTAAGTCGTATTTCATTTTGAAAAATACCAGAAAAGATTTATGATTCTTGATATGTCTTAATAACTAGCATAGAGCCAATGAAGTCCATGATAGACTTAGAGATTTGGGTTGGTTTTGTTTTGCTGTCATTGCTTTGACAAGGGTATTTTCCTGGCCTGAAGTGGGAGATTGGGTCTTTTTATTTATTATAGTTCTAATCATTTTTCTCTTGTAGGACACTGATAACATTTTATAGTATTACAAATAAAAAGAACTGTACTTATTTTATTTTCTCTTTATTTTACTGAACAGACACCAAGCTGGATGGTTCCCTTTTAGGCAAGAAGGAGGTCATCAGCAGGCTCCCAACAATAATCCCGAAGTGAACAATGATGGGCAAAATGCAAACAACTTGGAACTTGAAGAAATGGTATATGATTGAAGCTTTTGTATACTTTAGATACAGAGATTTTCCCAGCACTGTATGGCACCAACATGATGAAAAAATATTGGATGTTCCATAAGTATTTGTGAAATGGCACATCAGAGCAAGCTAACATATAAATTGTGGTGGTTTCATCTGGGATAACTTAGAATGTAATACCGAATCAGTCATATATGAGAACTAAATGGGAAGAACTAACATATTTTTCCTGAAAATAGCCTAGAAATAAAATTATACATATGGTGAGCATTTATTGTATTGCATTGGCAGTTGTCCCCTTTAAACTGGAACACTGAGGAATTTCTCAGTTTTGGCCTTAAAGATTTCTAATGACCACATGTATAGCACTTCATATTCTTTTGTTCTACAAAGAAGAATTTAACTCTCTTCTATCATGAACTAATACTGGTTCACATTATGTTTCTTGTTTTGCTTGAAAGGAGCGTCTTATGGATGATGGGCTTGAAGATGAAAGTGGAGAAGATGTAGGTGAAGATGCCAGTGCAATTCAGAGGCCTGGATTAATGGCTTCAGCTTGGTCTTTCATCACCACCTTCTTTACTTCACTAATACCAGAGGGGCCTCCCCAGGTTGCCAATTGACCTGAAAAACTGTGCCAGCTACAAGGAGGGTCTGACTTTAGGAAAGAGGTTTAAATAACAGTGCAATTTCAAAAAAATTTATAACTTTCTTTTGATCATCATGTACAGAGGTGTTTTTTTTCTTTAGGCTTCTCATGCATATGAATATTTTAAGCACAAATGGACTACTAAATGTTGTTGATTTTTTTTTAAGATCCTAACAGAACATAGTGTAACAATATTGGTCTTCCAGGGGTTATTCATTTCAATTATCTGTAGTATACCAAGACAGGCCTATTTTCGTGTCTTATTCTTTAAAGAGCTGCTTTAATTGGCCGGGCACCATGGCTCACGTCTGTAATCCCAGCACTTTGGGAGGCCGAGGTGGGTGGATCATCTGAGGTCAGGAGTTTGAGACCAGCCTGGCAAACATGGTGAAACCCCGTCTCTACTAAAAATACAAAAAAATTAGCCAGGTGTGGTGGCATGCGCCTGTAATCCCAGCTACTCAGGAGGCTGAGGCAGGAGAATTGCTTGAATCCAGGAGGCAGAGGTTGCAGTGAGCCGAGATTGGGCCATTGCACTCCAGCCTGGGCAACAGAGTGAGATTCAGTCTCAAAAAAAAAAAAAAAAAAGAGCTGCTTCACATATAAATGTCTATAGCTAGTAGCCCAGCCGTTTAATGTTTAATTTGAATAAATATATCTATTTTCTGTGAATTATCTTGAAAGTTTTAAACAGAATGACCTCATCGTTTATAATAAAGGATATTATTTACCTAAAATGTGCTAGTAGCATCTTGCCCAGCCATAAAGCAATAAACTTCTCAATAATCTTAATTTTGACATTTGAATAAGTAATGGAAACTTTCTATTTTAAGGGCATGTATCCCATCAATTGGAATCAGTACATTAACAGAAAAAGGCAGCTCTTCAATGGAATTAACATGATATAAAATGTTTGATACAGGCAGTATTTTATAAAATAAGATGGCTGGAAATTGCTCCCTGTAATTTTTTAAATAAAAAGTCAATTATGGTAAACATTCTTATGGGATATTTGTTCAAACTCTTCCCCCGTTACATGAAAAATTTATGTGAATTTTAGTAGTTGTTTGGAAGGGTTGAAGTCTTAAAGGTCATTTACACCTCTTTCCATTCCAGATGGATATCTCCTAGTTAGATAGTCTGAAACCTCATTAATTGATTTAAAAATCCCTGTGAAAGCCAATTTAATATGTCATAAGAAGGCAGTAAGTTTCTTACGAGATAGCTAAATAAAACAAATACGGGTGGGAGAACTTTATCTCACATGAAATGCACTATTAAATTATGAGTGTGGTACTGGCCCAGGAGTATATGATTAGATAACAGAACAGAGTAGAAGATTAAGAAAACATCCATAAATTATTTTCTGATTTGTTGACTTACAATGATAAAAGTGACATTTTCAAGGGATGACTGGTTAGTTAACCCTTTGAAAAGTAAAGTTAGATTTCTATTTATAAATGTCAAGAGGTCATGACAATATGAACAATCAAATCGTGGGAATACTAAGAATATATAGGTGAACATTTATATAACATTGGAATGAGGGAATGGCAGAATCTTTAAAGATTGCTAAGTATATGTGTTTTGACATAAGTAATTTAAAGGCAAATAATTAGGGGAAGAAAAATAGAAAAAGTGATAAATGAATTCTTAAATTCAGTCCAGTAAAAAAAAATTTGTATCCAGTAAAAAAAAAAATTACTCCAATAGGAAATGGGTAATAAATATGAAAAAAAGTAGTATCTAGTAGTTAAAACTACCAGATTCATAAGATGATACTCAGTGTTGGTGAAACTATAGGGGAATGTGAAATAGAATATAGCCTTTCCAGCAAGTGTCACATTTTCAAATTGTGCACAGAATCATTCAGTGTCATCCTGTTATTCCCAGAATACAGATGAGACTAATGAACATGGCTTATGAAAATCTCGAAAGGTTGTACTCTTGCTTCCCATCAGTTTGAGCTCTTCTTAAATCCTGTTTTAGCTAGGCTGCTCTTCCAGCCCCGGAACTTTTAAAATTGCTGTTCTTTTGCTGCAGACACACACAATTTCTTTTCCTTTTTTGCCTCACTAACACTAATCACTCATCAGATCTCGGTGTAAGTGCCAATTCTTTGGGAGGCTTTTCCCTGGAAGCACAGTTTATTACTTTGTCTTTAACACTGTTGCAGTTTACATTTATTTCCTTGTTTCTCTCACCGTATAGAATGGATGAATTTGGGGAGAACCAGGAATTTAGTTCAGTCCTGTATAAGTGCCAGCAGAAGTTTGAAAGGATGTCATGCATGTGTGAGATTTAGCTTTCCAGATAATCATTGCATTGTTTGCAATTAGGAAAAAAAATCAGAATTGGCAGATGTTCAGCAGAGTGACCTATGGCACATTTGAACACTGTTTGGGTCCATGATTAGGGATGGCTTGTTTCAAGACTGATGCAATTATTGCATCTAGAAGAAGGGTCTGGATTTTAACCTGGAAGCTAAATAAATAAACTATCAAAGCTGGCAGAAATGCTCCGTGGGTCAGAGCCTAATACAGGTACAGGGGAGGGAGAGAATGCAGAGATAATTATGAGACTGATCAGTTCCATTTCTTTTGGGAGCTGGAGAGTAGAGAATTGGAGCTGTAGAACTCAGTGGGGGTGGGCAGCATGGTAGGAACACCCCTCTGAGGAAATGAGCAGGTCCCTGCCTCCTAACAGCAGGCTGGGGCCTAAGGAGAAAGATCCTGGTTATAAACTCCTGTGAAGGATTCTAAGAACACTGGAATGCATGAGCCACTGTTAATTATTTTTCCTACATTGTTAATTCCTTTGTGTTAGCCTCACATTCAGTAAGTCTTTGTCAAAAACTACAGCCTAGTGTCAGCTATGTTTTGGATGATTTAGGAGGGGGCTGTGTCCATACTGGGTCCAGATGGTACCTAGGTGGCTGAGGTAATCCAGACACTGGTCTCAAGGCCAGATATTGACTAGTAACAACCAGGATATATGTTTCTGGAATATGAACACTTTTAGGACTTCTTACATTGCTATACATTACCATAAAGACTAGATCTTCAGTGAGAGGGTCAGATCATGTTAGGTGGGTAAAAGAAAAGGGTGATCTGGAGGGTTGGAGAATTGGAGACATCATATCATACTTTGGTGACATAATTAGATGCCATAGCTCACCAGTATTCTAACTAGTTTCTCTGGCTCTTTATACCATCACTGTTGAAATAAGGCTTTGCAAATTACTGAGAGGAAAGGTCGTATTTGGAGCCCCAAATGTGCAGTCCCAGTGGCAGTTTTGCTGTTGAAATAAGGCTTTGCAGATTACTGGGAGGAAAGGTCATGTTTGGAGCCCCAAATGTACAGTCCCAGTGGCAGTTTTGCTGTTGAAATAAGGCTTTGTAAATTAGTGGGAGGAAAGGTCATATTTCGAGCCTCAAATGTGCAGTCCCAGTGGCAGTTTTGCCTTGCTGTTAAATGACTATAATGTGATACATCAGCTTTTTCGAAGTCTGGTGTAAGTCATACCCTAAGGCCTATGGTATCTGGAGTGGTGTTGCTGGATATGCAGGACTGCCAGGCTCTGGCATGTGGTGTTCTCATCTACCAGATCATTCTTGGGAGGCCCAATTTGGCCAGCTGGCTCACCTCTGCAGGTGGTATTGCTAGCATTGCACATTGGAACTGCAACCTGGGAAAGTGATAGAAACCTACCTCGTGGTGAGTACAAAGGATGTTTGTTGTATTTTATACACATTAATATTTTGGGCGTTTCAATAGTTACATTTTAAAACAGTAAAATCAATGATAATCCTTCTTGAATATGTTGTGAACAATGCAAGCCTTTTATTAAAAATTACTATAGAATATTCAAAATAAAGGTTTTTCTTACAGAGAGCAGAGAATAATTAATCAGGGTTCCTGTTTCAAAGCCTCTAGGGCCCTTTTACTGTCCAGAATTCTTAGTAAGTGGAAAATATTTCCCAAGCATAATGAAGTCTCAGCCCTGATATGGGCAGGACAGCAAAAGACCTGTCTCCTCTTTCTAGAGCAAACCTCAATGGTTGCACCTGTCCTTCCATTACACTTTGGGGATAAACCCTGGAGGCCCTAGTTTAGGGGACCAATTTCATGGACCTTCCTGACAAAGCTTACTTTCTTGATCCTGCTGCTAAATTCTGACCTTTCCTCCAATTGATCATCTTTCCAAAATGAGCATACCAACACCTGCACAAACCATTTCATGTGGTGCAGTAAGCTATTTCATCCGGTGCAGTAAGCTATTTCATCCAAGTGTTCCAAAGCCATAGGATGAGCAAGTAGGAAAAACTTAGACCTGCATAGGATCTTTCCCAATTAGTTTTTCACAGAGGATGGATGGTTGACAGGCTGCTGCTGTGCCATCTTTTCCATTACATAGTGATAACAGCTGTTACTTGGAATGCTTTAAAACTTGGTATTATTTACGTTTAAGTATTTGCTGTATTCCTGGCTTTGTGCTAAATGCTATGCCTGCCTCTTAAAAAATCCTTAAAATAAGTCAAGGCAGGTACCACTGTTACTTCTTTTTTCCAGATGGGGACACTAAGACTTTAAGAAGTTAAATAGCTCACCTAAAGACACACAGCTAGTAAGTAACACAGTGGTGACTTGAACCCAAGTCTATTCTACTCTAGACCATGGACTCCAAAATTAATTATGCAAATAAGGAATGTGGAGAGTTCAGATGAGCTTGTTTTGTACCCACCCTTCTGCTGAGGAAAAGAGAAAACCTATCTATTCAGGCATCAGAGGGCTATTGAGAAAGCAAGGGCTAATATTCTGAGAGGGGAGACCTACATTTGATACCATTCATTTCCCCCTCAAGGGACTTCCTAATTTAAGGGCAGGGGCTGAGAAACTGAACAGAATTTTTAGAACACTAATGGAGAACAAAAATAGAGTTGGGGATCCAAGTAGAAGTGGCCCTGGAAAACACCCCAGGCTTTCTTTTGGGACTCCAAAGGGCTTCTCTTTGATTAAAGGTGAACTGGATATGGACCTGTCCTCACAAGGACTGAAGCCCAGCCTCAGATCTAGTGGATGGCCAGAAGCAAAAAGCGCCTCTGAGGGAGGAGGACATGGTCTAATTTCTCAAATTTTCTCTATTAATTGTTGTCAAATCCTGTTTAAAAATTAGGAATGCAAAAACACAATTTGACTAACATTGAGAAAGTGAACAATAGAAACAGACCTCCAGGAAATTCAGATAGTTCACATTATCTGACAGGTACCTTACAATAACTGATTAAAATGTTCATGAATTAAATGACCAAATGGAATAACTTCAGGAGAGAATTGGAAAATAATGTAACAATTTAAGAAATCAGTAGATGGCTCTGATAGACACAACTTAAGAGACAGGTAATTAAATGAAAGATAAGAAAATATCCAGACTGGTGCTGGGGTTAAGTAGGGCAGACAACTATTCAAAGAGTCAAGGATGTTCTCAAATTGATGAAAGACATTAAGCCACATAAGTAAGAAATGCTGTTGACCTCTAAGCATGATAAGTTACAAAGAAAATTATACCTAATTATGGTAAAACTGAAAAAGACTAATTTTAAAAGTAGCCAGAGGAAAAATATATATTACTATCAAAGGAGCAACAGCAAGCCTTGATAGGGGAATTTCAGCAGAAGTAATGATAGAGAAAAATGTAATGGTGTCTTCAAAGTGTAAGGTTGGCTGAGAGAAAGAATAGACCCGAAGTCAGGCAAGCAAGTTTTATTAACCTGCTGGGCTGCTCCATAACAATCAGAGGAGGCAGCCCCGAGCTTACAAAACGAGGGATTTATATGGGGTGAGAGGGGCATAAGGGAGTTTCAGGACTGAGGTAATCTAGCTACTGTTAACAGGCACAGAAATAGTTTGTCAACTTGTAACAGACCTACAATACATCTGTGACTTTTGTGGTGGCAGTTTTAAAAAAAGAGAGAAACCAGGATTTTTTACAGATACCTGTCAAACAGGAATTTACAAGTATGGATAACAAACATTTTCTCTGTCCTCCCTCGAGCTGCCTGGATGGCTGTAATCAGACTTTGCTTAATTGTAGCACGTCTGGCAGCCTTGATGTGGCACCTGGGTAGGGGTTCAGGAATGCAGCTGCAGAGCAATCAGAGTTGGGGGAAGGGGTCAGCTTGTACGAAGGGAGTTTTCTAAGTCAGCTTGTCCCTAACACAAAGAGCTTGAAGAAAATTAATAGCCAACCTAGAAGACTATGAGGCAAAAATATCCTTCCAAAGACACGTCCAGACAAAGGAAAATAGAATTTGCCACCAATTAAAAGTACCAGAAGTATGAAAGGAAAGTACTAAAAGGTGTTCTTGGAGCAGAAGGAAAATGATCGCAGAATACAGCTTGGAGGTGCAGAAAGGATTTGAAAGGCAATGGAAAAGGTAAGTATGTGTATAAAACTAAATAATTATTGAATGAATGAAGCAACTTTTATGTTATGGGGTCTTAAATATATAAAGAACTAAAATACATGACGAAAACACGTAAGTGTGGAGGGAGGTAAATGAAATGGTCCTCAGCCTTTCTGGTTCGAGAGACCAGTTTCGTGGAAGATAACTTTTTCATGGTGGTGGGTGGAGGGGTAGAGGAAGTGAGAGGATACTGTTGGGGTAGAACTGTTCCACCTCAGATCGTCAGACATTAGATTCTCATAAGGAGCGCACAACCTAGATCCCTCATGCACAGTTCACAATAGGGTTTGCACGCCTATGAGAATGTAATGCTGCTGTAGATCTGACAGGAGGTGGAGCTCAGGCAGTAATGCTTGCTGGCTTGGCTCACCTCCTGTTGTGCTGCCTGGTTCCTAACAGGCCACTGACCAGTACAGCCTGGGGATTAGGGACCCCTGGGTAAATGGGATTAAAGTGTTTTGAAGTCCTTGAATTGTCTTGGAAGTGAAAATGGTGAAGGCACTGATTTATGTTAGGAATTAATAAATAAGGGGTATATGTTTCAATTTTTACAGTATTTTCTAAAAGGTAAGATAATGTAAAACTAACAAGAAAACAGGAGAATATGAAATAAAATAATCCCAAAGAAGGCAAAAAAAAAAAAAAAAAAAAAGAAGGGCAAAAATAGATGGGAACAAATAGAAAACAAACACCCACATGCATCAATCTCTACATCAAGCATATGTGGACTAAATATTCCGATTCAAAGGCAATAATATCACCCTGGATAAGGAACAAATATAATTTCTCTGAGACTTAAAAACAATATACCTTAAACAATGATACAGAAAGATTGAAAGTAAAAGGATGGAAAAAGGACTGTCATGCAAGTATTAACAAACAGGAAGCTGGTGTATTTAGTATACAAAGTAAACTTTCAGGTGAGAGTGTTGAGTATGAGGGGTATTTCATAATAATAAAGGGCTTGCTTTACCAGGAGTATACTGCTGGCTGGGGTATTTGAGCTGTCTGTGAAGCTCAGATGGGCGGCCTGTGGCCGTGCCTCACCTTGGTGATGGCCCAGGAACCTAAGCCAGACTTGGAGCTGGTTAGAGAGAAGCCAGATTCAAAATAAGTGTTTAAAGATTGTGTGCACGTGTGTGTGTTTAGGGGAAGACATGAGAGGTGGTGTACTATTCGAAAGGACAAGAAGTGGAACACTGTCTTTTACAAAACACATAAATGCTGGCTCTGAGCCTTCCCCCACCTCCTGCTTTTTTTGGGTCCAGATTACTAAGAAATTTTATTAACGATAGCTTGCATTTAAAAAATGCTTGCATTCTAAGTGCTTTGCACGTAATTATTTAATCCTCACAACAGTCCTAAGAGACAGGCATCATCACTACTATCGCTGTTTTACAGATGGAAAAACCAGCAACTGTCAGAGCTGGTATTCAAAGTAAGCCAACTCAGATTCTAAGTTTCAGCTCCTAACCATAGAGTGGCCTCAGTGTTTTATAGATTGTCCAGCTCTTTAGATGAACATCACAGCTCATGGAGGAGGGTCCCTTCCATTTGGATGGCTCCAGGTTGTCATGGAAATCCTCTGTATATAAGAGGGTAGGGAGGAGGATGAGAAGCAATATACATGCTTATTGGGACTTTCTATGACCCCGGGACTTATCCAGGTATATTATGGCAATGTTAAATACAGTATTACTCCCATTTTAACTATGAGAAAAGTAAGGTTTGGGGACCATCAGAGCAAGGCACATTGGTAAGGGCAGACAAGGGGTTCATTTGACTCCAATGCCTCTTCCCTGGTAAACTACACTGGTTTGTCACACCTTGAAATTAGAGTCAACTTTTTAAATCTTGACATGTTGCTAAATTATTTATTATACCCCCAGGAGCTGTGACTGGAGCAGCGGGGATGGTATGGCTGTACTGTACTATTTTTAGCACTAGATGGTGCTGTAACAGCACATATCTCTACCACAGTGGTCCTTGGAGGAAGGTTACTTCAGGGCTTGTAGATGCTGGAGGGGAGGCTGCCACTTTACCAGAGCAGGAAAAAAACATGGAAGACAGCTCAATCTCTTGGCCCTGATATTCTGGTCCCTGGCGCCAAACTTTGGGAAAGCTGGAGTCTGTAGCTTCCAGGTGGCTCCAGAATATGCAGTACTGGCAGCCTGTATTTTGCTCAGTCAACCATGAAACTCCTGGTCCCACCAAGCCCTAGTGAGTGGATTGGAACACACACCCACCCACCTCCTCAGAGGCTCCTACCAGTGGCGGGAGGTATCTAGACACGTAGGAGCTTGGCATCATGTTAGATGCTAAGGAGACTGGCCGTCTGTAATACCAGTGGGGTGCAGTCCCACTTCTGTTGTACCACTTTCCCATGTGCCTCCTGGAGAGCCTCCTGCTGAGGCTGCAGAATTGTCTAGCTTGAGAAACTCTATCAAGGTTGCTCCTTGACGGCCTGGCAGCTCACTGAAGAGCTGCCTTGAGCTCAAAACAGTTTTAGGGAGATTGTCATAAACTCAATGGGTTTAAATGATTTACACTGACTTTTCAAAAGTGTCAAGATCATGAAAGACAAAGGCAGAGGCACTGTCCCAGATTGGAGGAGAAGGGAGACATGGCAGCTGTGCCTGCACCGTGGGTCCTGAACCAGAAAAAGGAGCTCAGTGGGACAACTGGTAACTTTTGGATGCAGTCCATAGGTGAGCTAGTAGTATTGCTTCAATGTAATTTCTTGGTTTTGATCATTGTACTATAGCTGTGCAGAATGTTAACATTTGGGGAAGCTGGGTAAAGGGTATATGGGTATTCTTTGTGCTATTTTTGCAACTTTTCTGGTCAGGTTTGAAATTATTTCAGAATTGAAAGTTAATAAAAGTTACAAAAATGTTCTTAACATTATTATGGAATATTTCAAACATATAGAAAAATGTAGAGGATAAGCCTGGCCACTTTTACAGGTGACTCAAGGGTGCTGTTGGCACCAGACAGAAGGGATGAAGTTCCTGCAAGACTTAAGCATTGAGCTCTGTTGTCTCCCTCTCTGTCCAGAGGTGGCTCCTGGTAGTTGAATCAGACCATTATATTTTGGGCAAGAGCTATTTAAATTTTTGACGGCCTCTATTTTAGAGTTAATTAGCAGAAAATCTACCTCTATCACTGTAGCATTTGCTTAATGAGATAGCACCTTATTCCTATGCCCTACATAGCAGTTCTCTTGGGAGACTTTTTTCCCCCAAACCTTGTCTTTTATTATAGGGATCTAATCATTACTGTCTAAAACAAAAACATAAAGATGGCCCCAACTGGCTTAATGCTGCTTTTGATTCTTTGACTTCTTTAACTTTTAATGTTAGAACAGTTTTAGAGTTTCAGAAAAATTGCAAAGGTGATACAGTTACCATATTCTCTGCACTCAGTTCCCCCTACATTATCAGCTTACCTTAGTACAGTACGTTTGTTGCAATTAATGAACCAATATTGACACATTATTATTAACTAGATTCTATACTTTATTTAGATTTCCTTAGTCTATCTAATGTCTCTTTTCTGTTCTAGAATCCCCTCCAAGATTCTAAGGTATCACTGTAAATTTAGATGTCACATCTATTTATGCTACTCTAGATTGTGACAATTTTTCAGACTTCTTTGTTTTTGATGGCCTTGATATTTTTGAGAGTATGGATCGAGTATTTTTATAGGATGTCTCTTGACTTGGAATTTGTCTGATATTTTTCTCATGATTAAACTGGGGTTATGTGTTTTTAGGTGGAAGACAACAGGGGTAAAGTGCCATTTTAATCACATCATATCAAGAATATGTAGTATCTCTGGGCATGGTGGCTCACACCTGTAATCCCAGCACTTTGGGAGGCTGAGGCAGATCACTTGAAGTCAGGAGTTCAAGACCAGCCTGGCCAACATGGTAAAACACTGACTCTACTAAAAAAATACAGAAATTAGCTAGGCATGGTGGTGGGAGCCTGTAATCCCAGCTACTTAGGGGGCTGAGGCAGGAGAATTGCTTGAACCCAGGAGGCGGAGGCTGCAGTGGGCTGAGATTGTGCCACTGCACTCCAGCCTGGGCAACATAGCGAGACTCCATCTCAAAAAAAAAAAAAACAAAAACATAGTATCAACATGATATTGACCTTAACCACCTGGCCACCTGGTAGTATTTGTCAGGTTTCCCCGCCGTAAAGTAATTCCCACCTGCCTTCCACACCGAGCTCTTTGTAAGGAAGTCACTGTGTACAGCCAAGAAGGAGCAGAGAGTTATGCTTTGAGGATGGAGTATCTATGTAAATTATTTGGAATTTTTCTCTATGGGGGATTTGTCTCTTGTCTCCCAATTATTTATTTATTCAATCCATTTATTTGTTTTGATATGGACTCATGGATATTTATTTTATACCTTGTACGTGTGTACAAGCTTGCTCTTTCTCCATGGCCTTAGGCTTGTCTTTTTGATCATAGCCATTTTAACTGGGGTAAGATGACATCTTATTGTGGTTTTGATTTGCATTTCCATGCTAATTAGTGATGTTGCGTTCCTTTACTATATCCCCATCACTGAGACTTTTTTTTTTTGAGCATTTGAAATAAGATGTTCCAGGCTCGTCTTGTATATTTTCTGCTCCAGTTCTAGAATCGCCATTTCTCTAATGAGCTTTTGGGAGATATTTGCTTTTTTGTTTACAGTTAGGATTTTCTCATGAGGGAAGTTTGATGATGGCCTGCAAGCAAAGAGTCAAATGCTATCTGATGTCATGAAAGTTAATTGCATCTTTCCTTCTAGATTTTGCACGTAGAAGACAGTAATTTTAAAAATAGTGAGAGAAGTAATGTATCTGAGAATTCAATCAATCAATAGACTTTAGAGTGAATATGATTTTTTGTGTGCTCAAAGGTCTCCTTTCAGTTTGGCTTTGTAGGGTTTTGTTTGTTTATTTGTAGAAAAATACAAGTGAAAGAGGAAGAATCAGGGGCAGTGTGGAGTCACCTGCAGGACCAACCATACCCCCTGTTGCTGCTCTCATGGCCTAAGGAGTCTATAATAGCATCCATTTTTCTGTCTTTTTGTTTTGTTTTGTTTTTTGAGATGGAGTCTTTCTCTGTTTCCCAGGCTGGAGTGCAGTGGCATGATCTCAGTTCACTGCAACCCCTGCCTCCCGGGTTCCAGTGATCCTCCTGCCTCAGCCTCCTAAGTAGCTGGGCTTACAGGCATACACGACGCCGCCTCAGCAAATTTTTGTATTTTTAGTAGAGACAGGGCTTCGCCATGTTGGTCAGGCTGGTCCTGAACTCCTGACCTCAGGTGATCCACCTGCCTCAGCCTCCCAAAGTGCTGGGATTATAGGTGTGAGCCACCGCACCTGGCTAGCATCAGTTTTTTGTGTGCATCTTTTGCACAATCCTCTCACTACAGATGTTTTCAGTCTTTTCTTCTCCTTGATATACTTGTCTCTACTCATAGCTTCTTAGTAACCACTGCTTGCTATGACCCTTCATCTTCCCATTTTTGCCTCATGTCTTGGTTCTATGCATTTTTCCAGTTTTAGACCTGTTGTTGACTGCTGGATTCCTACTGTGTTTCCCAGTTCGGATTCCCAAAAGAAGGAACCTGATTGGCTCAATGCAAAGTTTCTTGCTAGACAATATTATGTGTCAAAAGTCAGCATATCGACTCACTGCCTGGGCTTAGTGCCAACTGGTTCCATCACCTGCTGCCTAAGAGTGAGGTGGGATCAGTTTCAGGGCTTACTTCATTCTGCCCCTTCAGCAGAGGCTCCAGCATCAGTTGTCCTTAGATGAGGCTGTGGGTACCAAAGCTGGCCTTCTGCTTCATGGCTTGGTGTGGAGGAACAGAGCAAGAGTAGTTAGAGACCCCTGAATAGGATCAGGAGTGCCCAGTACTAATAAAGCCAATATTTGTACAACACTCTAACATTTGCTAAGCACTACAAAATCATGTGCTCATTTTGTGCATACCTAGGAAACACTTACTCTACTATACTGTGATTGCCTCTTTCCTTGGGTCTCTCTCACAAGCAGACCACAGGGACCCTGAAGGCAGGAACTATGTCCTGTTACTGTGATATCCTTAGCATCAACTCTATAGATAATATTCTAGAAATATTTATTAAATGTAAGAATTAAACGATAACATATCTTCAAGGTGAACAGCTGTTACTACTTGTTTTACAACTGAGGAAACTGAGGTTCAGTTAAGTAATGTGAAGTAATTTGAATAAAAGATTGGGTTCCTTGTAGCCCAGTCCTCTTACAAAGTTACATTCAGAGAGATGCGTTTGACTCTCTCTTTCTTCCCGTCATCCAGTACTTCCCTCCATTCTTCTTTCCCGTGCCAGTCACTGCTAGGGCTTCCGGACCCTGGGGGTGCTCTGAGCCCCTCTAGAATGACTAAGAGTCCTCACTCCTGTCAAAGGGCAATGGGCAGCAGTCCCTTGGTAATACTTTAACCATCTTCACTGATTTTCTCATGAGAAACCTCCAGTGAATAAAAGTCTTCCACCTCATTAAATTGACTGATACCTAGTAGATTTATAATGGAAATAGAATCTTCATACCCTAGGCTGGAATAAGGGTTAGAGACAGGTTTGAGGTGGATCAGGGATGCTGTGTTCAGTTCTAAATATGATCAGTGGGAGGTAACAAGGAGGAAGAGCAGAAGACAGACTTCCAGGAGGAGGGGTCCAGGTTTGGATGCAAGACTGGAACCTGAGAGATGGATTGTGTAAGGCATGGATGTGGAGGTTTCAGAGAAGTGGCAGCTAAAATTGGTGCCACAGATGGGATAACTGGTAAGTAATTTAAGAGATTATTATTCAATGTCAAAACCATCATAGATAATTATGGATTAAAATTCAAAATTAGCATGCGTAATTAAGTCACAAAGACCTCAGAGGAGTTTAATTTTTGTGGGAGGCCATTTTGTACCTCAGACTCTTAGGAAAACATAATCCCATGTTTGTCTGTTAGGCATGTGTTTGTGCCACCAGGTTACCTGGTCCACGGAGGGCATCCATATGCAGAAAGATGCTCATTGCAGCATTACTAATAGTAGTGAAAAATAGAAAACAATATAAATATCTTAAAAGAGGGTGTAGTATGGTAAAATGGGATGTATCCACTCTGTGTTAGTCCATTTTCACATTGCTGTAAGGAAGTACCCGAGACTGGGTAATTTATAAAGAAAAGAGGTTTAATTGACTCACAGTTCTGCATGGCTGGAGAGGCCTCAGGAAACTTACAATCATGGTGGAAGGTACCTCTTCACAGGGCAGCAGGAGAGAGAATGAGAGCCAGCAGGGGAGATGCCCGACACTTATAAAACCATCAGATCTTGTGAGAACTCATTATTATGAGAACAGCATGGGGAAACTGCCCCCATGATTCAATTACCTCCCACCGGGTTCCTCCTATGACACATGGAGGTTATGGGGTTTACAAGTCAAGATTAGATTTGGCTGGGGACACAGCCAAACCATAGTACACTCGATGGAATGTCATGCTGTCATTCTATGATGGTCATAAAAAATATGTTGCAAACTCAAAAATGCACATGTATTTTCTCAAAAAACTTACCTCTCACACACCGTTTCTTAAGAAGCTGCTGGGCGGGGGGTGTGTTTCCAGCAGAAAGAACAGGCAATAGAAAAGGCCCTCAGGACTCCAGACACCGGAGTTATGAGTTACAACCTTAAAATAATGAAAGCTTTCTATGTTCAAAGAATAACAAATGACAAAGAGTAAACCAAGGAAGAATGAGCTAGGAGGCACTGGAATCTGGATATTCAAAGCAGGAGAGAGGTGTAGGAAACCCATAGGCTGATGATGAAGGGAGCTCCCAGGCTGGTGGCCAACACCAGTGCTGGAAGGCAGCCTCTGTGAGTTGAGGGCCATTGTCACAAGATCCCTGCTGTCATAGTGCCATCTGTGTGACCTGAGGAAGAATGCCTGGGGGAGGCTGGTCCTGATTCTTCTCTGACTCAGTGCTATTAAAGCTGCTGCTCTCCCCTTGATGCTTGGGTTAGCTTTGAACTCCTGAGGGCTGACAGAGGAGCACTGCAAATTTAGAAGAAAATACAGAGCAGCCTCCTCCCTGAAGCTCTTTCTGATAGGTATAACAGTACGTGGTTCAAATTATAGTTCTGTCAGATGCCCCAACTCTGTTAATTTATGATTTCCATGACTCAGCCATGACCTTGCCTGCAGACATCCCTGGAAAGGGCTCTCGCAGATTCTCAGGGAAGTGGAAGCCAGCCTGTGATGATTGTTTTGCCATCCTCTCTTCCGTCGGGAACCCTTGTGGAGTAGTGTTGATATTCTTCTTCTCTTACACAGATTTGTGATTCCTAGGCAATTTTTACAACACTATTTAAAGAAAAGCAAGGGAATGACTAACACAGAAGGCAGGAAGGGGTTATCTGTTGGGCATAAGGACACTGTGGCAGAGGCAATGTGTGATGGGCAGTGCTGTTCAGACATAAAGGAAGGCCACAGTTCTAACCCCTTTAGAGTTAAGTCGAGGTTGCATGGAGTTCTTACTGAAGAAGGCAGAGATGCGTCACTCTTTGAGAAAGGCAGTTGAAAGCAAATGTTCTGTGTGCCGTCTCTTTATTTATTTTACTTAACTAAAAGCAAAAATTCTAAGGTGGTGAAATGATGAGTCTTAAATTACTGTTAAGACTCTTAACAGTCTTAAATTTGTTCCAGAGCTTGTGTTTCATTGGGGCCAGAGCCAGAGGCTTAAATTACTGTTGGAGGTGGCAAGGACAGCTCTTGAGCCTGCATGGACTGCGGTGTCAGAGGGACATCAATGTATGCGTGTGTGTGTTTTATATCAATGATATTTTGAGATGTGTCTATAGCTGCTGTGATATACTAATGCAGGCACATGAGGGGCCTCTAATGTACTCATACTATTCTGTTTCTTAAACTGGATAATGGGTACATGGGTGTTAATTTTATTATTATTTTGAGATGGAGTCTCACTCTGTCACCTAGGCTGGAGTGCAGTGGCATGATTTCGGCTCACTGCAACCTCTACCTCCCAGGTTCAGGTGATTCTCCTGCCTAAACCTCCTGAGTAGCTGGGATTACAGGCACGTGTCACCATGCCTGGCTAATTTTTTTAATTTTTAGTAGAGACAGGGTTTCTCCATGTTTGCCAGGCCTGTCTCGAACTCCTGACCTCACATGATCCACCCACTCTGGGCCTCCCAAAGTGCTGGTGGGTGGCATGAGCCACCATTCCTGCATTCCTGGCCATTTTATTCTCTCTCGCTCTCTCTCTGTTTATTTTTAGTAGAGACAGGGTTTCACCATGTTGGCCAGGCTGGTCTTGAGTCCTGACCTCAGGTGATCCGCCTACCTCTGCCTCCTAAAGTGCTGTGATTACAGATATGAGCCACCACACCTGGCTCATTATTATTCTTTAAACCACATAATTTTTATATACTTTTCTGTACGTACTGTACATTTCACAATAAATATTTAAAGTCAATCTCTTATGTACATTGTGACCACTTGCATTGAAATTTCAAGTTCATTGATCTTTTTCACTTTGGTCCAGAGGACAATATATGTGGAAACGTTAAGTGGAACAGTGTTTTGGAAAAGCTATTTCACAGCACATCTCAAAAACCTAAGTATTGTCCTTTATCCAGCAGTTCCACTTTGAAGAGTTGACCCTAAGGAAATAATCCTAAATATTGGAAAAGCTTTTTACAGAAGGATGCTTATTGCACCATTATTAATAGTAGTTAAAAAGTGGAAAGAAAACGCCGTGGTTTGTTAAAATAGAGTGTATCCGCTCAGTGGAGTGCCATGCAACATTTCTAAATGATGTTTATAGAAACAATGTTGTGACCTCAAAAATGCACATGATAGATGAACAAGAGCAGGATACAGGATTGTGTCTCTTGGGTGATTATAGCTCTGTAAAAAATGTATGAAACAAAAAACTCTGTGCCTGACATCTGCCAAGTCTACCCTATGCCCGAACTGTTCTTTGGATCATTACTTTAAAATACAGTAATTTAGGCATAATCCAATGTATATACATTATGTTTAGGAGGAAGAAATTCAAATGTGGTTGATGTTATACATGAGATTCTTTTCTTCTTCCAGGTTAGGTTTTCAAATTCAAACACAGATTTAATCTGATTTGGTTTAGCAATACAGTTGGAACAATTGAACACACTTGTGTGTGAGGATGGAGGAGGCAAGAATGAAAAGGAGGGTTTGGGAAGGGGATGGGGACAAAGTTCGTAAAAGCACAGTGGCTAGACTTGTAACTCATGGCAGTGGCCAGCTATTTGTCCAATGAGCAGGAAGTGGCCTCTAAATCTTCTCCATTGTGTCTGTGAGCTTGCATTTCAGCATCTGAACAGAACCATAAGAGGGTCTGTTGGTGTAATGTTCCTTTCTTCCCAGGGCTTTCTGGTCTTTAAGGCTTTCTCATGAAGACAGAAGACTGATGGATGTAGAAGTTTCTAAGAAGACAGGTAAGCCTATCTTCCCTAGACCCTCCTCTGTCCCATTGAAAGACTAAACCACCAGCCTTTACCATGGTCGGTTTAAGCCTTCACTGTCCATTGTTTCCTCTCTTCAGTTAGGCTGCCATATTTTAAAGCAGGAAGACCCTATCACTTTTCAAAGGGCTTTAATTGCCTGGCTACTGCTTTTCTTTGAAAGGCTGTCAGGGTGATGGAATCTCAGATTCCGGCACAGATAAGGAGGACAAACAAAGATACAAGAAGGATGTAAAAATGTCCATAATGAACTCATGTATCTTGCGGAAACCTCTAATCTAATGAGAATGGATTTTGTTGAGAAGATTGTACACCAACAATTAATTATTCATGGCAGAGACATCATTAAGATTTCATTTTGTTTAAAGGCCTCTAAGTGACTTAGGAAATTGGGTTAAGCTAGAGAAGAATTTCAAGAAAGAGACAAGTGAAAGCTTTTCATTATATTGACTTTTTCTAATATTTTCCAGATAGATATTATGACTTGGCACATAAATTATACTCTAAAAATCCCCAGTGATTTGTCTGGGTAAGAGTCTCCCTATGGGTGGATCGTAGACCAGTGTGGTCAGATGGAAGCAGATTGACAGAGATTTCTGAAAGGATTAGGAGGCATATTCCAGAATTCTATAATAATTCAATTTGGCTTTTAGGTTAAGAATGTGAGGAGTCTCCTTGAAATGACAATGGGATTTGTGCAACCTGTGAACCTGTGACATTTTACACACAACGATCCTTTTCCCAGTGCCCTATGGGATGTGAACCCCTGCTCACTTACAGTACATGTAAGATAAGACACTTTTAATAAAAACTCTAGAGACCTAGAGTATTATAGGCGCTATGCCTGCTTATCTTAAAGGCAAACACCAGAAATTGGTGTCAGGTTGCGGTTTAAATGTGAGATTGATCCAAAACGTAAAGTTAGAGATCTAGTGTGAATTTTCAGAGGGATATTGATTACAGTATCAATTTCTATGGGCAATTAATGCAGGGGTTTGGTTTATGTTTGAATCCCAAGCACCCAGTGGGATTCAAAAATTACATTTTATGTTCGATATGGGCATCCCATAAAGATTTACAATAAAGGTTTGGGCTTTTGTTTTCTTGTTCCTTCATTGAAAAGGTTAGGACTTGCCTTTCCTCCTTGATGGCTATCCCAGTGTCCTGGGTGCTTGGGATTCAAAACTAAACTAAAATGTCTTAGTTGTTGAGAAATGTTAAGGTTGAAATAGTAGATCAGGGCATGTCTGCGTGGAGAACATCACACCAACTGAGAACCACAATAGAAGAAGAAGAATGGTAAAGGGAGAATCTCTTCCCTGTGTGTGAATTAAGTAGTCCTGTAACACCTTTAGGGTAATACAGAATTAGGGTTGGTGCCCTACGCCTGCACGGCTAGAGTTGGGGAGAAAACAGAACTCCAGATGTGGAACCAGGAAGACCCAGGTTGAGTTTTCAGCTATGTCCTGGGCCAACAACCACAGTAGCAGTAACATCCACCATATGCACCAATCCCCATCTACCTCAAACGTGGAGGTAGCATTTATTGGCCGTTGACGCTTGCCCTCTACTACACATTGTAGTAGAGGGCAAGCGTCAACGGCCAATAAATGCAACAGATAAGTAAATTATGTAAATTTATATAAAAGAATCAATAAACAGTAAGTGCAAAAAATAAGTAAATAAGTACATCTATTATGGTAAAAAGTGATAATTGCTATAGAAAAAAATAGGGATGTGCCTACTAGTTTATTTATGAAAATCTGCTTAAACATTTTTCAGAAAGCTATCTCCTGGAAAAACAAGTAGTCTCTTATTTTTATACATTTCCAGGGTCAAGATACGAAAACCGTTGCTTCACTGATGATGATATCAAGTCAAAATTCATGCCGCTTTTATACAATGGCAGCTCTCATTCCCAGCAGCACAGAAATTCTCCCAGCAGTTCCCTTATTTTACTATCACAGCTAATCACCTATTCGTGTGTTTCTTTATCTCAGCCTCTCTGTACCTCTGTGTTACAGGGAGAGACGAGATGGCATGTTGTTTTTGTAGCTTGATACATACCACAGCTAGAATTCCAGAACACAGTTTACACACTTTACAGCTAAATGTTTAGGCCTCAAGAACAGGAATGAAATACTTTGCTTTCAACACTGCTTCCTTCATGGGAAGGAGAAATCTCACCCCTGGCCCTGGTAAAACACAAGCCCTGGAACAAAACAGAGGCCTGGTAGAAGGAATTGTTTGCTCTGTTAGCTTAGCATGATGCCAAATAGAGGGAATTTGTTTTCAAGCCAGGCAGGAACACTTGAGGGTACAGGAAGGGAGACTGGTATTTGGGATTGAGCCTCAGGATGGGTGTATCTTGACCTGGTTTCTTTCAACTGATTAATCAATCCTAGCTTATTGCTTATTAAGTCCTAAGAATTTTAGAATTAAGGCAGCCAGTAATGGTTTATAATAAAGACTTGGCACTTTGGGAGGCTAAGGTAGGTGGACCTGAGGTCAGTAGTTTGAGACCAGTCTGGCCAACATGGGGAAACCCCATCTCTACTGAAAATACAAAAATTAACCAGGCATAGTGGTGTGTGCTTGTAATCCCAGCTACTTGGGACACTGAGGTGGGAGAATCACTTGAACTTAGGAGGCAGAAGTTGCAGTGAGCCCAGATCATGCCACTGTACTCCAGCCTGGGTGACAGAATGAGACTATCGCAAATGTCTCAAGAAGAAAAAGTGTCAACTGTGTTCAGTGAGATGGGGACAAGAAATTGATGTAAACTTTGACCACATGTTTGTGAAGTGCTGCTTTCTTGGTGCAGTCAGGACAGAATCATCATTACAGTAGTTGAAGCAGAGATGGTGACAAATCTCTTGAGAAGTTTTGTGTTGAGGGGAACAGATAAGTGGAATAAAATATGTATCTGATCTTGGAATCTGGGAAAGATTTAAAAACAATATGTTCGTAGGCTCATGGGAATGTTCTTCTCTGTGGGAGAAATGGATGATGCCAGAAGGAGAGGGAATAATGGCAGAACCTTTTACTTATCAATGAGAAGTCAAGAGAGAATGGAGTATAGACTACAAGAGGAAGGATTATCTTTGGTTTTTCAGGGATGTTTCTTCGGCAGTGAAAATGGAATAAGGGGTACAAATGCAGACAAGTTCATGGATTTAATGCGAGATGTGGACATCCATCTTGCACCCACATATGTTGACTGCTTTGTCTACAACACTCTAGGTACCTCAAGGCATGGAGATCAACTGGCTCCTCAATGCCACTTCCAAGTTACTTCACCTTCAAAAACCTCAGACTGAAGAGTCAAGGTTTTCTCTTATCCACTGCAGCCATCTACTCAACATCCTCCAATGCCCCACACCTGCATCTTTAATTGGTGCATTTAGCACTCGGATCACTGGCTTTCTCTCCATGGTTGCTCATGTAGAACTTTGGGCAACTCACTGTGTCCACAACTTATGAGTCCAATAACCTGTTGCTCCAGATGCTTGATTTCCTCATCTCCAGTGCCCTTGAGGTGAGGTCTGCCTCACCCTGCTGATAGTGGCAGGAGGCAGTCAAATGCCCAAGCAGATGGGGTGGGTACCCAGTGAAATCACACCTTCAAACCAAAGACAGTTCAAAGCCTGAAAGCCAAGCTACAAGTCTTGGACCAGATTGAGACCTCTCTTCTTGTTTGATGTGCATTCCTCTGATTGAGCCCCACCTTTCACCTATTTTACATGTACCTGCCCTTCCCTAATTGGTTTCTTACAGTGTGTCTTATCCACCTTTGAATGGTGCCTTTGTTTTAGCCCTTCTTGCATACTCACAAACCAATCAGTATGTACTCCCCCATTCTGAGCCTATAAAGGCCCTGGACTCAGCTACACTTGTTGGGGACTGCCTGCCTTCAGGTGGAGGGAGCTACCCTCTCTCAATCCTTTCTCTGCTGAGAGCTGTTGCTCAGCAAAACTCTCTGTCCTGCTCACCCTTCGGCTGTCAACGTTACGTCATTCTTCTTGGACACAGGACAAGAACTTGAGACCCGCTGAATGCGAGTACAAAAAAGGCTGTAACACCTCATTTGGGGCTCTAGGGTCGCTGGCATCCCTGTTGAAGCACCACCACATTCCCCTTGTTGGGATCCCGGGGCACAAGATGGAAGCAGGTCAAGGCATGCCCAGCCCGGCCCAGCTGTGGGCTGAGCGTGGATCATGTGGTGAACATGGCATCTGGCCAGAGCACAAACCAGGTGTGGCCTGGCTGGCCGAGTGGGCAGGGTGCCTTCTGTTGTCAGCCCAGGGTTGAGTGAGGCTCAGCTGTGGATTTTGGTAGCTGTGGACATCTCCAGCTGGCCAAGCAGCACTGAAAAATCCTGTGCCACTCCCATTTGCCCACAGGGTCATAATGGAGATCAGGGAGTGCATCTTTTAAGGAGACTAAGGTAAAGCATGTCCTCCAGTGCCAGCCACATTTCAGTCAGAAGAAAAAAGGGAAAACAGGCTGGGAGAGGTGGCTCCTGCCTGTAATCCCAGTGCTTTGGGACCTTGAGATGGGCAGATCACCTGAGGTGAGGAGGTCGAGACCAGCCTAGCCAAGATGGTAGAACCCTTTCTCTACTAAAAATGCAAAAATTAGCTGGGCATGGTGGCACACACCTATAATCCCAGCACTTTGGGAGGCTAAGGCAGGAGTATCACCTGAGCTCAGGAGTTTGAGACCAGCCTGGCCAACATGGTAAAACCCATCTCTACTAAAAATACAAACATTTGCCAGGAATGGTGGCACATGCCTGTAATTCCAGCTACTTAGGAGGCTGAGGCGGGAGAATCACTTGGACCTGAGAGACAGAAGTTGCAGTGAGCCAAGATCACACCACTGCACTCCAGCCTGGGCAACCAGAAGGAGACTTCTCAAAAAAAAAAAAAAAAAAGGAAAATAACTTTTAGAGTATGTATGGAGATTACAGGGGATTTTGCTGATGATAGGTGGTTAATTTGGGAGGATGAAAAGAGTAGGTGATTAGGTCCAATTGGGGCACTACATGTGGGTGGGGTAAGCATGCCTCTGATTACGCTGAGGACTGAAGCAAATGGGATGTGAGGCATAATGGGATTGGTCCTTCCCTTGAGGAAGGAGGGCTGTCAAAAGAAAGCTGTAGATTATTTAGCTGTTGAGCATATAAGGTGTGGCCCTTATCAGTAGCAGCTGGAGAGGCAACTCCTAGAGCACTGGTAACTTGGAGAAGAACCCAGGTGGCTGATCTGTCTTTCAGATGTCCTCAGACAAAGTCCTTGGGGCTGGTTCCAAGTGTCCTCTTGTGGCAGCTAAGCATCTAGTCCAGGTGGCTGGTGTCTCTCTCGCTTGAGGGTAGGGAATGACTCCTTAGAGCAGATGGAAGGTTTCCCCAGCAGCTTTATGTGTGACTCTCGTATATGTTTTATTTTTTCCTGCTTATTTGTTTTCTGATTTGTTTGTAACTGAACCTTATGCATTAAGCATTTTTCTATTCACATTTTATTTACAATTATATTTTTATGTTGTATAATATTGTGTGGTATAAAGCATAAAATGTGCTATTTTGTTTCCTTATTGTTGGATATGTATGCTATTTCCAAATCTTTGCAAATATATGTTACAATGAACATTTCTATGTATATATGTATATTTTATTTGCCAAGTTACTACTTAGGATAAATTTCCAGGATCAGAATTATTGGATTGAAATATGGGAAAAGGGCCAGGCATGGTGGCTCATGCCTGTAATCCCAGCACTTTGGGAGGCTGAGGCAAGTGGATCACCTGAGGTCAGGAGTTTGAGACCAGCCTGGCCAATATGGTGAAACCCAATCTCTATTAAAAATAAAAAATTAGACAGGTGTGGTGGCAGGCACCTGTAATCCTAGCTACTGGGAGGCTGAGGCATGAGAATCGCTTGAATCCAGGAGACAGAGGTTGCAGTGAGCCAACATTGTGCCACTGCACTCCAGACTGGGCCACAGAGTGAGGCTCAGTCTCAAAAAAAAAAAAAAAAAAAAGAAATATGTGTAAGGTTTACAGCCATTTCCATGACCCATTGGTTTCAATCCATAATACATCATCTAACTCAGGAGGAAGTTTAGTTCTCCTTTCATGACTCCAGGCTGCTCCTCTTTCCTTTATCCATCTCGAGGTACAGTTCCTCAATTTCCTCTGACCTCCAAACATTCCTTTTTAGCACCGTATTCCCTCTTACTAACAGCTGTCACTCTTACCCTCCAGATTCCATTGGTGAATTTTACAGGTCTCTTGGATTTTTGTTGAAGCTGCCATGAAGATAGTCAGAAGAATTTGTTCCTGAAACTGATTAAAACAGTATAGTATTTGGAGGTATCATGCTACAGAGGAAAATATTTGAGAGCTGGAGAAACCTAAAATTGAATTTTAGCCTTAGCATTTCCTAGTTAAAAATGCTATAAAATATATGCAAATGTAGATGTGATATGAAAATTACCTTGAGCAAGTCTTTTATACTCTCTAAGCTTAATGTGTTGAACTATCAAATGACTCTAATGAGGACATTTTCATCGAGTTGATGTGTGAGATAGAGGCAAATGTGAAAATGCCTTCTGGCACATGTCTGGTGTGCGAAAATTATTATTGCTGCTGTTCATTTTTTTTTTTCCCTGTATTCACTGGCTTTTGATCATTTTTGGAACAAATGACTCAATGTAGCTGTTGGTAGTATCATTGCCTGTCAGCCTAAAACTCCCAAGAAATACATCTGCAGTGGAACAAATTTGCCTGTGTTACTTGTCGCAGCAAAGGAGACCACACACCATAAAGGAATCAGGAAGCATTTCAGGATTTAAACCTGTTAGGTGGTTTTGGGGGGTGTTTGAAGAAGCAAGGTACTCTCCTGTGTTGGATATGTCAGGAAGTAAAATTAACTATATGCATGGACAGCTTAATATTTTACCTAGGAAGTGGCAGAAACAGAATGGAACTGAAGATGTAATTGGCAAAAAGGCAATGGCCACTCATGTGAGCTGAGAGAGGAAGAAATTGGATTGCTTTTTTATAGTATTTCCAGTATGGTTGTGTTTGTACTCAGACATAACTTCCAAGGGATTTGACTTTTATCCTACTCTATCGTGGTCTCACATTGAATTCATCTGATGTCGGTGTTCTGTGAAATTGTTTATCTTCAGTAGACCGTCATGGTCTTGCTGATAGTGCAAGCAGACAGCTTTTGGATACGTTTTTCTTCTAATTCTCACTTTTGGTCAGCAGCAGATGAAGTTAGGCCACAGGAAGTTAATCCATGATATTGAGGTTTTTCACCATTACTGTGATTCTGCCTGTTGGGAGGCTGTCCAGAGAACATTATTTGTATTTGAACTAGTTAGTACCTCTTATTCCTTTTGTTATCAGATGAGTTGTTGTGATCTGACATGACAATGGTTATGCGTTTTAGACTCAGTACAAGATGCATCAGTCAAGTGGTTTCTAGGAAATTGTGAAAGACAAAACGACTATTTATCAGTCTTTCAAGTCCAGGGGACAAAGTGACTAACCCCAGGCCATGAAAACATGAGCCAAAGTCCAAGTGGGTCTGCTCTAAGGATCTAGGTCATGTGCCTTTCTTTCAGTGTAATCACAGACTATTCCATCTCTCCAATTGTACATATGTTGGTGACACAGGGAGTGTTTACTATAGCATGAATTCCCTTTTAACTAGTAAGTTTAACTAGTTTATTTTGGGCCTTCACATTAGAGGGAGTTTGTACTTAAGAGTAATACTGTATGGGGCACAGACCCTATTGAATGACAGTCACTTTTACAAAAAAAAAAAAAAAGAAAAAGAAAAGCCAAACCCTCTACTTCTAATATTACTAATTTTATATGTTATTCCTGTAACAATTACAGGGAAAGATAAACTTTCATGGCTATATTTAAGTATATGCATGTATATCAACATAAAAATAAATGATAAATGTAAATATTTTAACTATAACTTTAAACTATAATTGACCTGTTGAACTATGTTAAAACAATATATATATTATACTATATCATCTTAATACATTGTAATGATTTTAACAATCAAATCACATCAATTATTTATATCATATTCCTTTTTTCTGTAATGATTGCACTAGTCTACTCAACCTGTTAGGTGGTTTTGGGGGGTATTTGAAGAAACAGAGTACTCTTATAACACTCCAAGGAGCCACCCTAAGAGTTCAGACCGGAACCCAACTCATATAATTTATATTATTATACATAGCCAAAGTAACCTGTGTTCTGCCCCAAACACAAAAGAAAACTAGAAAACTGTTGAATTGTTTTAAAATTTTAGCCAATTTCAACAAATTTAAGTTAGCAAAACAAAGATATGTAATCGTAAAAGTCATTTGCATACCCTGTTAATTTGTAGCTGTCTTAAGAAATAAGGGTAAATTAAAATTTTATTAAGTCTTTTGAATCTCATTATTACAAATTGTCTAGGTATCAAAGATTATTTATTGATTCAATTTAATATTTGTCTTAGGTCTTAAAGTTGCTAAAGGTTATGATTTTAATTAATGTATTAGCTCTTTCTGTTTTGTTTATAATACTAAAAGAAATTTTATAAGATTAAATGCTTTAAAATAGTATCTATTTTTACAATTCAATTTAATTATACAGTGACTCTCTTGATGAGAGGTTCCCATTACTAGCTTCTTTTCATAGATAAATAAACTACTAAGTATTTATAAACTATTTAGTACAGTTAAGCATCATTCTGAAGGGTTCACAACTTAATTTCATTTTGATACTGTGTTTTATACATTGTGGCTATTTGATGTGGATCTAGACAATGATTCCCTTTTGTAATTTCATCTTATGGATGAGCTTTGTTACATATGCTGAGAGTGTAAGTGAGCCGCTTTGAGGAATATTAGGTATGTTTTAAAGAAAATAATTCAAGTAAGTATCTGTTTTTTAAAGCCAATCAATATTTATATAGGTATGAAACAATGTGTACATTTGCCTTTTAACTATAATATAGCATTTGGGCAAACAAAGACAACATTTAAAGTGAAAAATATTTTCTATTGCTGATACTTATACTACTCACATTATTGTTGAGGTTATAATTAAAATTAAAATAGTTTTCATACTCTTTAAAGGGCAAAATAAAAAGTAATTAATTATATATGTAATCATTTTGTAAATGATATAATTTATAAATCCCTGAAAATTGTAGCTTCATCTAGCAAAAATATAGTCTCTTAAGCAGCAGCAGTTGCATAAACTAATAAGGAAAGGGGCACAACTAAATTTTTTTCTAAGCAAGACAAAGGAAAGCTCCGAGTTTCCTGGTATAGTTTTGGAAGTGCAATAGTTGAATTGTTTGAAGATTGAATTAATTTTGCAGGCACACATTTTTGTTTTCAGGCTGTGAAGTTTGGGGGAGATCTTAACGGTGGTGGCAGTGGTGGGATCCATGCATGGCATCTGGAAGAAGGAGAGAAAGGAAGAGAAAGAGGAGAGGAGAGAGGAGGAAAATGAGGCCTTGAAATATCATAAACAGTTCCTTGGAAAGGAGGAACAGGGTGAGCATAACCTGGCAGCTTAGGAGGGAGCTGAGCAGAGGAGCGGGGGAGCTCTGTCTTTGGATTAGGGAGGCCCCCTTGCTGTGAGGGGCCAGCTGTGCACCAGTGCTCTGTTCAGAAGAGCTACTTGCAGTGGGATGACACATAGTTCATCTTCTAGCAACTGGACCTTTCCCCTGACTTCAGCTGTCTCCTCTTGTTCTTGGCCTGGACTTCTCTTCCTACAGGTCCTTCTAAGGAACTGAGTTGATTTTCAGCTCTCAGGGTTTTCTGGTAGGCTTCAGGTTTCTTCTGACATCCTAAAGGCCAGTGCTCTTTACGAAAGATTCTAGCTCCACAGCCTCCTTTCTGTCAGAGCTGAGAATATCAGTGGTTTTGCATTTCTCCTGAATCAGTGGGACATGTTTTTCTTCCAGCTGTGTCCCTCTTTTAACATAAAGTAAATCATTCAGCTGATTAACATATCTGAAAAAAAGGTATGAAAAGTCCAAATATGGTTGCACATGTCCCAGACTCTCACAAGAGGCTGAGGAAGTTGAGGTGAGGCTCAGGTTGGGAGGGGTCATGGCGGCCTCCCTACTCACTTTCCTAAGGATGTTCTCCAAGGGGCGCTGCACAGAGGGCACCCGGGCACCATCCTGTAGCCATGGCTCCACGAGACCACCCTCCACACGCACCGCAGAGCGACCCAAGAGTTCAGCCCGGAACCCACATCGGTGCCTGGGAAGCAGCACTGGGACCTTGGTAGAGGGCCAGACAGATTCAGCAAAGAATGCCTGTGCCCTGGGACTGGCCAGCACATCCAGTTCCCTCCCTCCTCTCTCTCATAATCACATACATGAGACATAAGGAAACGCTGAAAGACTAGTACAATGAACGTCCCTATATGTACCTGCTAGATAGAACAGTTGACATTTTCTAATATTTACTTATACCTTTGTCTCTTATTTTTTTCTGAAACATTTCAAAGTAATAGATGACTTGACATTTCAACGTGCATTTGAAAATCATATGCACATTGTACCGCATTTCCATATGTCACTGTGCTCCTTTGTTATGCTCATTTTCCAGATGAGGCAAGGAACTGAAGCACAGGGAAAGCAGTTACAGACCTGAAATTTACATCTAGGAAATTGCAGACCTGAAATTTACATCTAGCTCTCAGTAGCTCTGAAGGCTGTGAGAAGATTTTACAGTGGTCTTTCTGACTGCTTGGAGAAGGCCTGAGGTCAGTGCCTACCCTTTCTCAATCTCCCTGGCACTCTCCTATCTCCCTTTTCAGCAAAGAGAGGGCACTCCTCAGGTACAGAATGCTTGCAGGCACAAAGTCTCTCTCAAACTTAATAAGGTGTTTTAACATTTATATTTCATTTTATGCTTATCTATCATTTATGGCTATATTTTTGCATATGTCCATGTTTTATATTTTTAAAATGCATGGCAGTGGATATAAAATTTTTTGTATATATTTACTTAAGTAAAAGTGTTATAATATTGGTAGTACTTGGCAAAAAAATGTAGTAAAAATTGTCCCTTTGATAGGTGAATTACTGAAGCTTTAGAAATACTGTTGCAAACTGTGAAAGGGCTGCTGTGGGTATAAACCAGCCTTCCTCTAGCCGGGTCTGAACCTTAGCGGGTATTTCTGATTCCTAGTCCTGTCCCCTCTTGTCTTGGCTGCCTGGGGAAAGAGGAGAAGCTGCCATTGGTGTGGCCTCAGTCACAGGAGGAACTGTGGTGTGTCTTCTCCCTGACCCCGTTTCCCACCTGTCCTGACATATTTCTTCTATTTTGCATTCCAAGTGCCAGGGACTATTCTGTGTCAAATCTGCCATGAAATGTGCATCTTTCCCATGAGCAAAGGAAGAGGTGGGGGTGCTTACTCATCCCTAAGCCCTGGTTGATTTCTCAGATGCATTCTAAATAGCCAAGCAGTCTCCTCTAATAATAACAATAACGACAATGCTAGTAATAATTTCCTGTGGCCCAGACATGCAAACCAGTGCAGAAACGACCATGTCTGTGCAACTGGCCTTTTCCCACTGCTTCAGTAGAGGCTGATGTTATTCCTGTGGCCCAGCCAGGGCACCATCCTGAAGAAGGCAGAGCCAGCGTGCTGTGGGAGTTAAGGAAGAGAGCTGACACCTGAGTACATACGCTGTGCCTGGCCCCTGAATTTGCCATGTGTGGTGCACAATAACTAGAAATAGACTTAATCCTAGATTGTATTAGTTGTAAAAGATCTAGTAAAATTTTACAAAATAATATCCAAAGAGAAGATTGTTTTTAATAAGAAATATCAAGAGAGTGGGGAAAAGAGGGCAATTAAAAAAATAATGGAGCTGGGCGCGGTGGCTCACGCCTGTAATCCCAGCACTTTGGGAGGCCGAGGTGGGCGGATCACCTGAGGTCAGGAGTTCAAGACCAGCCTGGCCAACATGGCTAAACCCCATCTCTACTAAAAATATAAACATTAGCCAGGCATTGGGGCACATGCCTGTCATCTCAGCTACTCAGGAGGCTGAGGCAGGAGAATTGCTTGAACCTGGGAGGCGGAGGTTGCCATGAGCTGAGATCATGCCACTGCATTCCATCCTGGGCAACAGAAAAAAAAAAGTTGGTTTCTAAGAGTTGAAAGAAGCCATTTAGCAAGAAGGTACCACTGAGGGAGCTCCTAAGTGAGGTAGCCAAGGACCCTAAACTAGGGCCCACATCACGGTGACATTTCGAAACAAAAGGTGGGTGTGGAATCCAGTGGGGGCATGAAAGAGGGCACTGTGGAGAGCCCTGGATGCACATGCCTTTGAGAGGGACTGAACAGAGAATGACAAGGTTTGGGTTTTGTTAGAGCATGCAAAGCCAGTGTCATCATGGAGGTAGTTCCCTGGGGTCCACAATGAGTCATGTCCTCGACTGGTACCGCTCAATTTGTTGTGGGTTGAAAATCCCATATTTCTAAGGCTATCTTTCTGCTGCTGTGACATGGTGACCATGAGCTGGCAGAATGAGGCTCACTCTTGAGTGTCCTGGGTGAGCTGAACATGGTGGCTGGATCTAAGGCTATGGTCTGCTTGGATTGCACTCTCTGCCCCTGCCATCTCCTGGGGCTGGCCCACACCAAGATCTTTCATTCTCAGAGCAACCTTTGTAGGAAATACTGTCATGATCTTCCCAGTTCACAGAAGCATGAAGAGCAGTTCACTGTCTTGCCCACGTTTGCAAAGCTGGTAAGTGCGCTAGCCGCAGGCAACCCAGGCAGCCTGATTCTGGATCCACACTCAAAATCTCCACGCAATCCAGATCCTGCCCTGTTCCGGATATTCCCCCAAATCATAGTCCTTTGGCAAATGTTTCATGTGAGCGGAGACTCAAGATTGGCCGAGGTTTTCATGTGGAGCAACTGAGTGGATGGTGGCGTCATTTTCCAAGGTGAGGAACTGGGTGGAACAGTTCTGGGGGTGGGAAGAGTGGATCACGATTTCCATTTAGTTTGAGATGCTTATTAGACAGTAAAGAGGAGATCAGAGTCAGCAATGGCAAAACTAAGAACAGAGCCTTGTAAAATTATCATTCCCCCCAGACTCTTTTCTACTCCATCATGAATTTCTACAGACACACTCGTACATACACACGTATGGAGGGGAAGCATGGCAAAATGTCAAACATTGATTATTGAATATAAGGGATGGTACGTGAGTATTCATTGTGTTCTTTTTCATAATATTTGAAATTTTTTGAGTAAAACTTGACTTGGGAATTCTTCAGGAAACCTGTCCTGCCCTCTCCCTTTGCCCCAGTGCTCTGTGCTGGTTCCCAGGGGCTGATGTGGGTTCCAGGCAGAATATTCAGGGTGGATCTGGGGTGCGTGGGGGGTGTGGCCTGGTGGAGCCAAGGCTACCACGGGAGCTCTCAGGGATGGGCTTCACGGCCATCCTGGGCCGTGGCTCTCTGAGCAGCTCTCCTTGGAGGTGGTCCTTGGGAAGGTGAGCAGGGAGTGACTGTGACATCTAAAGTCCAGGCGCTGACTACTTCTGTCCTTGGGAATCAGTGACATGTGAAGCTATGGCTAGATTTTTCATAGATTTCTAATATGTATTCAAAAAGCATCCAGAAGTTTTTAGTTAGCTAAAGGTTGGCTTTATGTTAAGTGGGAGGCAGTTGGCACAGAACTTGCCTGTTGATTCAGGAAGAATGTAAATCCACTGACAACCTCAGCTCTGATAAAAGGGAATGTGAGAGGCTGGAGTCTCCTCTAGGGAGTGCTAACCTCTGAATCAGCTGTGGGGAGCCATGCAGGAAAGCCACCCTGAGTTGAAGAGGACCTGCTGAGTGGTGTGCCTCGTGCCCCTGGCCATCTCTCCAAGGCAAAATGAACAGGCACAGTGCTCATAGTTCTGCCCACTGGGAAGATTTCCTTTCACCATTGCCTTTCAGAGCTGTCTCAAAGTGGGATGGTAGTGCTGCAGCCCACTCCCAGGTAGCGTCTAGATATCAGGCAGAACTGCCTGTCAGACAAGCCTGTTTCTTCCCCATCAGTCATGGAGGACTCCCCATGAAGCCAGATATGTGGGTTGAGAGAGAGAATGCAATGTAGCAAGGGAAGGGGGCCTGGGCTTCTGAGGGCCAGTGAATCTGGGGTGAGGGCATAGGCACCTGCTGGAGGTTGGACCATGTATACCACTTCTGCTTGATGATGGAGCACTGCTTTGCATTCTCAACTTTATGGCTTGGTGGGTTAGAAAGTACCCAACAAACGACATGCAGCTCTCTAAAAGCTGTTTCTCTAAAGGAGAGTAGTTATCAGCCGAGAACCACAGGTTTGCCCCCAAATCCTTTGAATCTACACTGTGATTTACCCTAGAGAGTTCTGCCAAACACTCCACACAGAATGCCTATTTGCCGCGGACGCTTCAAGCAGCATCAGTTCTTACGGTTTCTGTGTCCCAAATGAGAAGCCTGCACATCAGCCTGGACCTATTGTAGAACTCCCTGTCTTGTGGATCCCACTCAACGCTGGAAGTCTTGTGGATCACTAGGTAGATGGGTTGGAATAACACACCAGAATGAGGTGTATATTGCCTCCCAAACCTAGAGAGGTTCACCAGGGGTTGTGCCTCTTTCTTAGTGGTAGAAGGGGCCAGATACAACAGCATGCCCTTCAATGTGGAAGGAATATGTCAACATGCCTCAGACCATTGAATCCTTCAACTTTTCACTACAGAAGAAAGGTTCTGAATTTTTTGTAGCATAATTGTTTAATTTTTTTGTATGCTGTTGTATGTTATTTGTGGATTTTTTGGTGGTGTCTTACCAATGTGGCTAGAAGTCATTTCTTCCTGTTCATCAGATCCAGTCAACATAACATCCTCAATGCAATTGACCAGAATAATGTTCTGCAGCACGAAAAATGTGATCAAGATCCTATAGACCAGGGCTGGAGAGTTGATATACCCCTGCAATAGGATGGTGAAGGAAAATTGGTGGCCTTCTCAGCTGAAAGCAAATTACTTTTCATGGTGTTTACTAAGAGTAGAGAAACAAAGAGTATTTGCCAGACCAATAGCAGCACGCCAGGTGCTAAGGGATGTATTGATTTACTCCAGCAATAAAACTATGTTTGAAATAACAGCTGCAATTGGAGTCACCATCTGATTAAATTTCTGATAATTCACTGTAATTCTGTTTACTGCACAGGTCAAATCAGCGAGTCAAATGAAGATTGGTAGGAATCATCACCTCTGATCTTTCAGGGGTCCTGTGTTGGCACTAATCTCTACAGTCCCTCCGGGAATGAGATATTGCTTCTGGTTTGCTTAAATTCTAATGGAGAAGCTGCTTAGTGGCGTTTTACTTGGATTCTTCTATTATAATAACCTAAGCATACAAATCAAAATGGCTGCTGCTTCACTTTCAGCCTCCAAATCTCATGCAAAATGTCTCTCAAGGCTCACCTGAACCAGAAAGGAATTCTGGGAAGCATGGATCAGCCTAGTCAAGTCGACAGGTAAAGCTGTTTTAAACAATTTCAAACTATGGTCATCTTTACACTTCAGCATGCTTTTGCAAATTTTGACGTTCTGCTGTGTAATTGTATGCCATTGTGGTACTGTGTACTTATTTTACAGATAGAGAGACTAAAGCACAGAGATAAGAGAACTTGTCCAGGTTGCACAGTAAGTGGGGGAGCTAGAGTTTATATCCAGCTCTGCCTAGCTTCAAAACCTGTGCTCTTTATACTACACTCATGCCTTAGGGTTTACACATCTCATGGTATTTACAAGGACTTCACATAGTAAATGGACACAATGTTCAATCATATAATGAGAAAAGCATACCCTTTCAAGTTATCTTTATTATTAATGTCAATGAAAAAGTCTCAAGTTAGAACTAGTATGTTTCTAACACCTCTCACCTCACTAACGCTTTTTTGTTTTTGAGGCAGAGTCTTGCTCTGTCACCCAGGCTGGAGTGCAGTGACGCAATCTTGGCTCACTGCAACCTCCACCTCCCAGGTTCAAGTGACTCTCATGCCTCAGGCTCCTAAGTAGCTGGGATTACAGGTGTGCACCACCACGCCCAGCTAATTTTTGCATTATTATTATTTTTATTTGGTAGAGAAAGGGTTTTGCCATGTTGGCCAGGCTGGTCTTGAATTCCTTACCTCAGGTGATCTGCCCACGTTGGCCTCCCAAAGTGTTGGGATTACAGGCGTGAGCCACTGCACCAGCCAACTAACACTTTCTTGTCTCAGTTTAAAAAAAGAAAGATCAGACCTTAGGCTTGGCGGTAACATACATATGCACACACACACATGCACACACACACATGCACACACATTTAGTTAATTTCATGGTGGGGGTTTGCAGTTCCTTTTGAAGTAAATTTACTTGTAGAGAAAAGGAAAAAGAACAGTAACTTTCTAAAAGAAAAACAACCAGTTCATTAACTGTATGATAGTACAGGAAATCCAGAGCTGTGAATTCTACATGTGGATTACTTTTAGAATATTTTTCTCAACCATGCATCTTTTCAGTGGACAAGAGCACTTTCCTTGAGAAAGAAAATATGTTTTATCCATAGCTTCAGTAATGAGGCCACTAAAATATTAATTTTCTGAGCATTCTTAAACATAACTGAATCAGCTTCAATTTGCCTAGATAGATAGACATTTTAGTGGTTTATAGCAAAATGTAATAAACTGAATAACTGTAGGCTTTAATGTAATCTCACACAATCCTATTACATTCCAATTACTTATTTGACCTTTTAAGGATGGTTCCCTCCTAAACACACACAATCCTGCAATTCTGAATGTCTTTTTCCTGTGTTGTTCCAAGGCAATCAATAGATCAGAAAGAATTAGTACCTTGCTGTGTCCTCCATTTGTAATATACACTGTCCCAGGAAGGCGTAATGCATCCCTCCCAGGCATAATAAATGTTTACTGAGCACGGTTTGTGAAAAGCTCTCCAGTTTTCATTCTCACAAATTTCAGGGCCATCATAGCATCTTTCATTTCCTTAAAGTAATGAACAAACCCAGGATCAATCCTATTGCTACTTACAATGCATTAGAAAGGTGGGAGGGTGGCTGAGTTCAACACAGCTTTTAAGCTGTAAAGAAGCTCCTTTTGAAAGTTAAACTTCGGTGACTTGCGGGGAAGGGTGAGAAGGAGGTGAGGGATAAAAGACTACAAATAGGGTGCAGTGACTACTGCTCAGGTGATGAGTGCACCAAAATCTCCACAGATCACCACTAAAGAACTTACTCATGTAACCCAATACCACCTGCACCCCAATAACCTATAGAAAAAATAAATAAATAAAGTGTATACTGTATTTAGAGGTAGAAGTCAGGAGCACTGAGACAGTCTATATAGAACTATACCTGTGGGTAGAACAATCAACATGAGATTCAGTGGTCCTCAATCACTTCCATGGAAGTGAAGAGTTTGCTAAATAATTATGATATTAATGATTATGAGTAAGTGAACGTACTCATCCAAAATTAAATACACTACCATTTATTGAATAACTAGTATGTACCAGGTTCAGAGCTGTATTTGTGGTAAACAAAGCTGGATAAAATATATCTGTCCCTGGAGACTCTTGGTTTAGATAGGGTGAAAGGTAGACTAAATAAATCATAGTACAGCGAGATGGGGACAAAAATAAAGGTGAGTGCCAGTTGTGAAAGTGGCACCAAAGAGGCTGTGATGGGCTCTGCTTGGAGGAGTCAGGGCAGAGGGGCACAAATGGGGTCTTGAATACTGAGGGGGAGTTACAGAAACTTTAAACAAAGGTGAAGGGAAATGGAAACTGCTTCCAAGCAGTAGGATTCACTTTAAAGTGTAATGAAGTCTTTCTAAAGTTGCTGCTATTCTGGAAAAATCACTGTGTTTAAGGTTGATTAGGGCTGCACTCATCTGCAGCTTGCAGGAAGCCCAATCAATAGTGCTTTCAAAAGGTAAGTACTTCTTTGTTTCAGGCAACAAGCATTGTGATAGTAGGCCAGCTCGGTCTGGGATGACGGTTTAGTGGTGCGTTTGTAAAGCAGGCTCTTTTCATATTTGTCCTCCACACACAGTAGAGTCCAGCTTTAGCCCTCACATTTGTGTTTCATGGTCAAAGATTGCTGCTGAGGCTTCAGGCTCATGATCACATCACAATCAGGAAGATGGAAGAAGAAATGAAAGGGAGAAGGGATGTCACACTGGGGTCTGTGCTTTTTAAAAAGCTTTCCTGAAAGTTTCTTCAAGAGATTTTAATTGATGTCACTGGCCAGAAATAACTTGGTCATCCCACTTCAGTACATGGGAGTCTGAAAACCAAGAATCTTAGCTTTCCAGCCTATCACTGAGGAAGGAAAGAGAGGGAGAAAGTGGGGCAGAGGGGCAGGCTGTGGCTTGTTTGTGCATAGCTAGTTCACAAAGTATAGCACAAAGGTCTTGTGAGAGTTCTAGGCCAAAATCTTATAGTTTTAGCACTAAATGTTTAGGTCTTTTATAGTTAAGGTTCTCCAGAGGGGCAGAACTAATAGGACGTATGTATATGTGAGGGGAGTTTATTAAGGAGAGCTGGCTCACATGATCACAAGGTGAAGTCCCACAATAGGCCATCTGCAAGCTCAGGGAGAAAGAAGCCGGTAGTGGCTCATTCTGAGTCCAAAAGCCTCAAAAGTAGGGAAGCCAACAGTGCAGCCTTCAGTCTGTGGCCGAAGGCATGAGAGCCTCCAGCAAAGCACTGGTGTAAATCCAAGAGTCCAAAGGCCAAAGAACCTGTAGTCTGATGTCCAAGGGTGGGAGGAATGGGAGGAAGCATCCAGCATGGGAGAAAGATGAAAGCCAGAACTCAGCAAGCCAGCTCGTCCCACCTTCTTCCGCCTGCTTTGTTTTTAGCCTCACTGGCAAACAGCTGGATGGTGCCCACCCATATTGAGGGTGGAGTTTTCTCTCCCAGTCCACTGAATCAAATGTTAATCTCCTCTGGCAACACCCACACAGACACACCCAGAAACACGACTTTACTAGCTGTCTATGCATCCTTCAATCCAATCACGTTGATTCCTAATATTAACCATCACAGGTCTAAACATCTAAAGGAAGTGAAAACATCTTCTGAGTTCTTCATATGGTAGATTAAATAACTCACTTGCTCAGGACCTCACAGGTAGCTAGTGATACAGCTGGAACTTGAATTCAGGTCCTCTGGTTTCCAGTCTTGGTTGTTTTCTCCTTGTGTTGGTCTGTTCTCGCACTGCTAGAAAGAACTACCTGAGACTGGGTAATGTGTGAAGAAAAGAGGTTTCATTGATGCATAGTTCCACAGGCTTAACAGGAGGCATGATTGGAAGATCTTAGGAAAATTACAGTCATGGTGGAAGGTGAAGAAGAAGTAAGCACCTTCTTCTCATGGTAGCCACACCCAGGGAAGCCACATAGGGAAGTGCCACACACATTTAAACCATCAGATCTCATGAGAACACACTCACTATCAGGAGAACAGCATGGGAGAAACTACCCCCGTATCCAGTCACCTCCCACCAGGTCCCTCCCCCAACATTGGGGATTACAATTCAACATGAGATTTGAGTGGGGACACAGAGCCAAACCATCTCACTCCTGTACACTAAACTGATGTGCTGAACTTAGATTATGGTTTACATTGATCTCAAATCAATGTATTAGTTATAAAATATTAAAAGTTTCTGTAATTATTATAACCTGCATAGAAAAACAATAGCTGTAAGAAATAAAAAAAAAAAAACAAAAACTCTGGAAGAACCTGAGAAGACACCTGAGCAAATATTGGTAAAGTAGCTCAATGCACTGTAGGTATCTGGTGCCTTACTTATCCCTGGAAGGGAGATAAAAAAATACCAGGCAAGAATAAAGTTTCCCATCTTTTGAGGAACAAAGACTGAAAACAAAGTTGGTTCTTCTAAGTAGAATTCAACTAACCTAGAAAGTGATTGTCAATTCTTTCTCCTAAACCTTCTTCATATCTTTAAAAACAAGATAATACTCCTCCACAAGAAATCAGAGCCTGTTTCTGAGGAAGCACTCCTGTTTATCACAGAAAGTCTAAGTGTTTGTCAAATGATAGTTTGCAGAAAGGAAGACAATAGATAGGAAAAAAAAATCAGCCAGGCATGATGGCTCACACCTGTAATCCCAGCACTTTGGGAGCCTGAGGCGGGCAGATCACGAGGTCAGGAGTTCAAGACCAGCCTGATCAACATGGTGAAACCTCATGTCTACTAAAAATACAAAAATTAGCCAGATGTGGTGGCACGTGCCTGTAATTCCAACTACTCGGGAGGCTGAGGCAGGAGAATTGCTTGAACCCAGGAGGCGGAGGTTGCAGTGAGGAGAGATTGTGCCACTGCACTCAACCCTGGGCGACAGAACGAGACTCAGTCTCAAAAAAAAGAAAAATCCACAAAGACATTTTTCTTCTCTTTGCTGTAACAAAACCTGTTGCCAAATTATTGCATCTCATAATAATAAAGGAAGGCCATTGAACATTCACGCTACAATTTAAACTATGGAGAACATACAAGTTATTTCATTAAATGCATGTAAATATTGATTTGGAAAGAAAATTATATGAAAATGTTGCAGTGACTCAATAAAGAAGCAAGTATGCCAAATATAACCTTCCACTTCCAAGGATTTTGAGAGAGAAACATAATAGAAACAGATACACAATTCCTCTATACATTTCTGTACATTCTATCCATCATCACACATTCAAATGGTTAACCAGGTAGCCTCTGTATGAAGTCTATCACCTTCATGAGTAAAGTGTGTTGGTGGCTTATTCTTAAATTTATCTTTAATGTCTTTGCACCCCAGTAGCATTTTACACTTTCAAGTAATATTTTAAAATTTGTTTAAATGACTGTAATGATCACTCTAAATTCTACCAGTTTGAATCTCGACTCTTGAATCCACGTGGCAATTCATGGTTCCTGTGACATACCACTGATGCAGTAGAACTTTATTATAATTCCATGGTAAAATAGTTATATTTTATTTACTTGTGCTTAGCATATTGTAAGCACCCAGAGATTGATGGATTGAATCAATTTATACATGTCTTTTCAGCATTCCAACGGTGTGCCTTGCAGTAAAATACAATGATTCATTTTACTGAAATACTATATGGAACTCTAGGTAGACTTTAAGTGTGGCAGTATTCCTCTCATCTCACTGAGGTGAAGCCACTGAATACATTTAAAGTGTAAATAAATTGCTTATATTATACGCACTATATGCACAACAGCAAGCATGAATCACTGCATTGATCACAATCATGGGATTTTTGCACCTATGGTCAGTTCTTATGCTTTAAGTCTCTGGTTTCTGGTACAGTCTTTATTGAGTTGAATGAGATGAAATGCTTGTTTTGAGTCTCTTCGTCTGGTCAGAAGGGGACGGAGTTGAGGATGTGGTAGAACAGAGGCTGCTAAGTGGCAGGGTCTGCCCTGCCTGCAGAAAAGACTGGGGTGTCTGTGGCTTTTGGAAAATGAAAAATTCCAAACATACACATATAGAAACAGAATAATAAAATCCCAGATCCCATTCTTCAGCTGTGACTAATATCCTCTCTGGCCTATGTTTTTGCATTGATATTTCTCCCCACCTCATGTTTTGATGCAAATCTATATTTACATTCATAGCTTTTCAGAATGTAATTTTAAAAGATAAAGACTCTTCATGAATGTAATCACAGTACCAATATAAAATCTGTCAAAATCAACAGTTCCTTACTGTAACTAAATGATTGTCCGATCTGTGTCCCAATTTTCCTGATTTCTCAATTTTTTTGTGGTTTGTGAAAATCAGGATATGCATAGTATTGCAATCCATGGCTGTGCCTCTTAAGAGTCATCTAATCCAGATTCTTCTCTTCTATTTTTTTTCCTGCAATGCATTTGTTGAAGAAGATGGTCCATCTGTTCTGTCCCGCAGTCCGTATTTTGCAGAGTGCACCTGTGGCGTTGTTCCCTTCTCCTCCATATTTACTATAATCTAGTAGTCAGATCTGATGCTTTGGTCAATTTCAGGTTTGATTTTTGCTTGGCAAGATCATTGTGCAGGTGCCACTGTGTTCTTCCATCGGGGGCACAGAAGATCTGGTGGTCTGTCTTTTTATGATGGTGCCATGACTCTTTTTGACAAGTGCCCATGGTACATCATACGGATGCAGGGTCTGATGGACAGTTAGTGGCTATTAGAAAGTTATAATATGCCTGAATATCACAGGTTGTGTGTGAGTTTCAGACTTGCAAATAATTGGTATGCATTTTTCAGAAAGCTTAGACTATTAATCACTGTCATATCTTTATTATTTTTTCTGTGTGATTTTTAAGGTGTTGCCACCAGGCCTGCTTAGCAGAAAGCACAGTTTCTCTGTGTCAAAGCCTCTTCCATGTTGCTGTGCAGAAGCCATCTCTATCTTGCAGCCTCTAAGCCAGCCCAGACTCCCCTCTGCTATCTGTAGACCTTGGCTGGGACTGTATCAGGCCTTTTGAACTTCTAAATGAAAAGTCAGGGCTCCATTTCTTACTGTTTCAGGAGGCTTCTTGTTACTCAAACAGACGCACTTTCCTGGCAAACTAGCTCTGCACACCAGAGAGAATCAGCCCTCCAGGTTAGAGGTCTTGAACTCTTTTCTCCCAACAGGGGGCCTCAGCTCTTGTGTTTACACACGGATAAGAGGCTCCTCAAGTGCTCAAAGTTGCCAAATGAATGTCTGCTCCAAGGTGACTTTCTGTTCTTCTAGCCTGAGAGCTGTTGCCAGATTTTTTTTAAACCTTTTTAATGAAGAAAAATATTTTACATTGAGACCCATTTTACCTACCTGACTAGACACACACACACACACACACACACACCCCTGAAGTATCACTAAATGAAACTTACTCTCTCTGTTTTCTTTTTATTTTTTGAGATGCTCTTATTTTGTTGCCCAGGCTGGAGTACAGTAGCATTAGCAGAGCTCACTGCAGCCTCGACCAGTCCTGGGTGCAAGCAATCCTCTTGCCTCAGCCTTCCTTCTGAGTAGCGGGGTCCACAGGCACATGCCACTATGCCTGGCTAATTTTTAAATTTTTTTTGTAGAGACAGGGTCTCACTATATTGCCCAGACTGGTCTTGAATTCCTGGGCTCAAGCATTCCTCCTGCCCTGGGCTCCCAAAGTGTTGGGATTACAGGCATGAGCCACAGCACCCAGCCAAAACTTATTCTCAATATGCCTGAAGCTTGCTGCTATTCGCTATTCCTTCCTAGTTGCTTCCGTCTTATACTATGTCATTAACAAAAAAGGTGGTTAGGCCACTAAGTTGATTTTGCTACTGAATAATAACTTGTAAACTGCAAATTGAATAATACAGCGATAGGAAAACTTTCTGGGCTAATATAGATCCATGCACATAGCAGATGCTCAATAAATATTCGTTGATATACATGCTCCCTTCTTTTACAGGTCTTTGTGAGAGAAGACACATATACATTAAAAATAAAGATACTATACGAGAATGAATTATATAAAGAAGCTACATGCATGAGATCTCAAGGCAGTAGTATAAGATTAAAAAAGTGAAAAAGGTGGCTGGGCGCGGTGGCTTACGCCTGTAATCCCAGCACTTTGGGAGGCCGAGGCAGGTGGATCACGATGTCAAGAGATCGAGACCATCCTGGCCAACATGGTGAAATCCTGTCTCTACTAAAAAAATACAAAAATTAGCTGGGCATGGTGGCACGCACCTGTAGTCCCAGCTACTCGGGAGGCTGAGGCAGGAGAATTGCTTGAACCCGGGAGGCAGAGGTTGCAGTGAGCTGAGATCATGCCGCTGCACTCCAACCTGGCGCCTGGTGACAGAGCAAGACTCTATCTCAAAAAAAAAAAAAAAAAAAAAAGTGAAAAAGTGGTGTAGATGGTAATTTTGTGAGTTAAGCTAATAAATGCTTATCCTTTACAATCGAAATCTAAGCCATTTATTTTTCATGATTAAAAATCTGGTATTTGGTATCAATTCTTACTTAATTTTTAGTTGTGAAACATTTATGCCATAACTAGACAAGTCAACTAACTACAGTAAAGGGAGAGAAAGGAATCCACTTATAAAGTATACTTTTGTTTAGGCTCTAAGTCCAAAGGGTAATAATTCACTGAAAAATTTATTGAAGAATATGTTCTGATGTGTTCTGTTTTAATTTTAAAATTTAACAAATAAGGAGACATTTAGATTTCTCAAGTGCCTTACTGTGTAACACAGCCTAGTCCAGCAAATAAACTTTTATATGCAAATATCTCAAATCTGAGTAGATATTTTTTTTCTTAAAACAGCTTAGGGATATAGAAAATTTATTCTGCTAACAGATCTGTAAAGATTTAGCAATAAAGAGTTAAGACAATAGTTTCTAAACTTTGTGGCATGGAGGCATTGCCTGGGAAACTTTTACAAATTCTATAAAATTCACAAATGCCTGACTTTTACCTCTGGTGATTCCGATTAAACTATATGAGGTGCAACCCGGCGAGGGAAATTTTATTAGCTCCCCAGGTAATCTCTATGTGTGATAAAATATGGGAATGGTGTTAAGGGAACTGCCTCTACCCCTGGAAGTCTTGAATATCTTACGGTGATGGTCTGTCTTTGCCGTGGCTAAGATGTACAGATGAAAATGTTTCAGTTAAAAATAACCTCCCTTTTTAAAAAAGGAATGCTTATACACTGTTGGTGGGAGTGTAAATTAGTTCAGCCATTGTGGAAGACAGTGTGGTGATTTATCAAAGACCTAAAGACAGAAATTCCATTCAACTCAGCAATCCCATTACTAGGTATATGCCCAAAGGGATGTGAATCATTCTGTTATAAAGACGCATGCACGTGTATGTTCATTGCAGCACTATTCACAATAGCAAAGACATGGAGTCAACCTAAATGGCCATCAATGACAAACTGGATAAAGAAAATATGGCACAGATAGACCATGGAATAGTATGCAGCCATAAAAAGAATGGGATTATATCCTTTGCACAGACATGGATGGAGCTGGAGGCCATTAGCACACTAACACAGGAATAGAAAAGCAAATACCACATACTGTCACTTATAAGTGGGAGCTTAATGATGTGAACACATGGACACATAGAATGAAACAGCACACGCTGGGGTCTTTCAGAGGGTAGAGGGTGGGAGGAGGGAGAGGATCAGGAAAATAACTAATGGGTACTGGGCTTAATACCTGGGTGAGGAGATAATCTGTACAACGAACTCCCATGACACGTTTACCTATATAAAAAACCTGCGTGTGTACTCCTGATTGAAAATAAAAGTTAAAAAAATCTTAAGATGTTTTTATGTACAGTTTCAAGAGAATTTGAAAGATATGAACAACAACAATAACAACAGTAGTAGCAGTAACAAAACAATAATCAAACCTTTTTTCACATTAAAAAATCTCCCTTTTAGGACAGATGTGATACTTGAAAGAGGAGTGGCATTTTGATTTTTAGATTATCGAGCTAATCTAAAAATTGCTAACCATTAACCTAGGAAAATAAGTGTTTACTATGTAAGTATGAGAAGGCTATTTACTGAAAAACTATAATAAATTCCCAGATCAGTAGAATGTTATGTTTGCTTCAGGGCGATCTTATGTGTCTGTGAAACTGGGATGAATTATAGAGAGAGATGAACACCGTGTGAAGCAGAGGTAGTTTTGGAGGTGCTTCTGAAAAGTGTGTGTTGAAGTCTGATAAATGTGCAAAATAATTGGGTTTTTATTGAATCAGATGGGTTGGTTCATTTAATAGAGATGGGAAAAACTACTGAGGAAGGGCAACTGAAAGTCGAATTGAGACTGACATTTTGAAAAAGAGCAGTAAGTGTTAAATATAGCCTGGGGATTCATCACTCTCTAAGTTCTATTAATATGCTCATTTAACCAATTGCAAGGTGGCAGAGTTTAATGAATGCACAGAGAGTCACTTTTTTGGCAAAGGAAATGAAGTGCTAAATCAGTTATTTTTAGACTGGCTGAACATTAGAATTACCTGGGGAGCCTTGAAAAGTCCCTGGGCCTCATATCAGTTACATCAGAGTCTCTGGGATGGGGACCAGGCCTCAGCACTGGTGATTCCAGTGTGCACCTGTGGGTGACAGCCACTGTACCCAGTAAAGAAAACAGCAGATGCTACCTGCAGGCCTCTGTTCCTGGCATTAGAGGAGTACATGACATTACTGGGGTGGGGTGAGAGTGCATAATTACAGTGGAGTTCTGGAATTTAGAAGACCTTCTAAACGTTAGAACATGAGGTATCCTAAAGCATCTTCCTTTTTAGAGAATTTTTTGGGGAGGGGTTTATTATTACAAATGTTTTATAGAGTGTCTCGGAGGTGATCCACAAGATTAGGGGCTCTAAGAGAGTGAAACGTAATGTACCCGTAAGTTTCTCTCTTTAGCTATGGTATGGTCAGGAATGCACTAAATTTCTACTTGTGTGTCAACTCCATCTGATGGGTGGTGATTTCCTGGGGGATGGTGCGAGAGAGATTCTGAGGCCAAGTCCAGCTGCAGCAGAATGAGTTCTGGGGTTGTCATGACATCTGCTATGGAGGTGGAGGTGAATTGTGGAAGTAGTGATGCCACATTTTTCCTACCTTTGATATTCAGAAAAGAGCTGGAGTTCTGTGTTAGAAAGGGATAAATGAGAATTCCAGTTCTGCCTCTGTGGTGATTTAAAAATATGTCTTAAATTCTCTGATGTACTTCCCCTAAAAAAATGGAGTCTACTTCCTCCATTGAAAGTGGGCTGGACTTAGTGATTTGTGCCTAAACAACAGAATGTGATGGAGGTGACACTACGTGGCTTTCAAGGCTGAATTCTAAAATGAATAAACTTCCATTTAGCTCTCTGAATTTTAGATTGCTCACTCTGAGGGAAGCCAGCTGTCACGACATGAAGATACTCAAGCAGCCTGTGGCGTGGCCCACATGGAGTGTGACTGAGACCTCCTATGAACAGCCAGTGCTGGCATGCCAGCCATGTGAGTGAGCCACCTTACCTTAGAAGCAGATCCTCCATCCCCAGTCAAGCTTTGCAATGACTGTGGTCCCAGTCAACATCCTGACTGCAACCTCATGATAAATCCTAAGCTAGAGCCACCCATCCAAGGCATTTTCAAACTCCTGATCCACAGAGACTGTGTGAGGCAATAAATGTTTATTATTGATTTAAGCTACGAAGTTTTGGAGTAATTTGTAATACAGCAATACATAATGAATACAACTATTTAGTAGCTTTGTTCTCTAAGTTTTGGGTTCCTCTTCTGTAAAATGGAGTTAAGTATCTCATAATGTATTTTGAGGAGAAAATGAGTGAATAGTAAAGCCTGTCATTGATTGAGTACATGTGAATACCATTACACGATCTTGTACTGTGCTAGCTTGTGCATTAACCGAGGGTGTTATAGACAAAACCCTTTGGAATGCAGGCCGACCTACACAAGCAACCCCAAAGCATTGGGAAAGGATGATGTTTTCAGTGATGGATGTGGTCTTCTTGCCTTGTATAGTCTGTTTCTACCAATGTGGTCTTTCTTAATGTCATAGGTGGAGAGAAGTCAGACCTAGGCATTAAATTTGAATGTTATCTTCCACATGTATAGAAATTCCTTCATTGTGAGAAATCAGAGGGGTGGCATTTAGGGCAGGCTGATCCCCATCATTATAAGGACAAGGAACCATCATGGGGTGACTCAGGATTTGGGAAGGAGTGTTGTCTATAGCATTGGTTTATTTTTTATTTTTATTTGGGAAGACCAGGATTCAAATACCAACCTTTCCCTTTGTCTATGTTGTTTTGGTCAAATTACTAACCTCTGTGAGCTTCTAGTATTTTGTGTATGAAATGTGACTAGTAATATCTACTTTGTAAGATTGTTGTGAGTTGTACTGAATCTAAGTATGAAAGAGTATCTAGTATAGTCTTGGTATTTAATAAATCATCAATAGATGTGATTAATTTTTCTTTTTGAGCCTCAAGTTGAGTTCATTTCACACAGCAATCCTATGAGGTAGGTGCTATTATTATCCTTATTTTATAAATGAGGAAACTGAGGCCAGAGGCATTAACCTAAGGCTATGCAGTTGATTTGTGGGGAGAACAGAATGTGAACTCAGGCTGTCTTGCTCCTAAATCAAATATCTTTCCTTCTCACTATTTCTTCCAAGGAAAAATTATGCATATGTATATGCCTTAAATCTTTATTGGAAGAGGTGAGATCTAAATATATAGGCAAATAGTGTATACACACACGCACGCATGCACACACACATACACACACACACACACAGATATATATTTTGAGTCAAGGTCTTACTCTCTTGCCCAGGCCGGAATGCACTGGCACAGTCATAGCTCACTGCAGCCTCGACTTCCTGGGCCCAAGCGATCCACCCTACTCAACCGCCCAAGTGGGACCACAGGCGCGTGCCACCTCGCCTGGCTCATTTTTTTATTTTTGTAGAGATGGGGTCTCCCTATGTTGCCCATGCTGGTCTCAAACTCTTGGGCTCAAGCAGTCCTCTCACCTCAGCTTCCCAAACTGTTGGCTTATAGGCGTGAGCCACGGTGCCCAGCCAAAAAATAGTATTTCTAATATTTGTAGTTTCTGAGTAGTTGGTCCCTGACTATGCTTTGGATTTACTCATGCTTGACTCTTTTCTTCATTCTGTCCACTTCAAACTTCTAAGGGAATCTGCTTTGAAATCAGACCAGTGCATGAAGGCTTGGGAACTATTTCACAGCAGTTAGAGGGAAGTAGGTGTAAGAAGAAATGCACATTCCATGAATGCTCTCTAGACCTTGAACTCATATCTGTGACAAGGCCCTAGGCAAGAGTTCAGTGAGCTAACAGCTTGGCCACATGCTTTGCCTTTTGTGAAATACTTTTCTCTCAGATGTTTCCCTGTGGGGTTAAGTGGACAATTGGAGGTCACAGGGCCTTTTGTCTAGATTTCCAGTTTTGTCTCTGAGGGGTGGGTCTATATTTCTTGTGCGGGTGCAGAAATGGCTTCCTGGTTAGGGGAAAGCTGTGTTGTTAAAACTGGTTTTGTTGGTGGTTAACAAAGAGGCAGAGGTGTCATCTTGGGCTGCTGCTGGCCTCTCAGGTGGGCCTCCTCCCACTAAAGTGTGGTCAAGGTGTGTAAATTTGTAAACTTCAATCTCTGGACACACTAAAAAAGATTTGCGTATGCTTGTTCTCACTCATAAGTGGGAGTTGAACAATGAGAACACATGGACACACAGAGGGGAACATCACACACCAGGGCCTGTTGATGGGTTGGGGAAAAGGGGAGGGAGAGCATTAGGACAAATACCTAATGCATGTGGGGCTTAAAACCTAGATGACAGGTTGATAGGTGCAGCAAACCACCATGCCACATGCATACCTATGTAACAAATCTGTACATTCTGCACATGTATCCCAGAAGTTAAAGTAAAAAAAAAAAGGCCGGGCATGGTGGCTCACGCCTATAATCCCAGCACTTTGGGAGGCTGAGGCAGGTGGATCACCTGAGGTCAGGACTTTGAGACCAACCTGGTCAACATGGTGAAACCCTCTCTCTACTAAACATCCAAAAAATTAGCCAGGTGTGGTGATGGGTACCTGTAATCCCAGCTACTCGGGAGGCTGAGGCAGGAGAATCACTTGAACCTACCTGGGAGGCAGAGCTTGCAGTGAGCCAAGATTGAACCACTGCACTCCAGCCTGGGCAACAAGAGTGAAACTCCATCTCAAAAACAGAAAAAAGCTTTGTGTATTTATATACTTCAACAAATATTTACTGAGAGCCTACCACATGCCAGGCATAGCACTAAGCACTGCAGAGAAACCAGCACAGCAAATTAATAATTTAGAGAGTGGAAAATATGACTTCAACAGATTTAGAGTGTGTCAGTGCTGGACTCTTTTACACCAGCAGGGACTCCAAACCCCTCCCTTTCCTCCTCCTCTTCTCCATTGTCATTCCTCTATTTTCTCTCTAAAGGGATCAATGCAGATGCAGTATGGATTTGGAAGGGGAACCCTACTCCAGATAATGTGGGTAGGGTGGGCAACCAGTGTCTACCATGTGGATGCCCAGTGACATAAAGAAGATTCCATTGCAAAGTCCTTGGATTTTCTACAGCAAAACCAATGCCTACAGAAATAAGGAGTTGACTGTGTTTCAACTGCGTCCCTGTTCTCGGGACAAAGTCACCGTTTTTTCTCTTTCTCTCATTTTCATTCTCTTAAACGATGTTTAACACTTTCTTTCAGACCTTTTCAAATCCACCCTTTAATTCAAATCTAAACCAGACCCAGCACCTCTCATGTTGGGTCACAAGTCCCAGCAAGGAAAGGGGGTCAAGGAAAGGGATACGTGACCCTGAGTAAGAGGACCCCCTGCCACTCCCCGGGCTACAGGAACAGACACTATTGATCTTGTTGCTGTTGTTGAAGAGGCCTGGCTTCCTCCAGGGAGCGCCTGGTGATCGCCATGGCTGGGCTCTGGCTCAGATGCACCGCCTCTGGGAATTGGCTGATTCACTCAGTATCTCTGTCTTCTGCCTTTCAGCAGCATCACAGGCTAGCCTGAATCTAGCAAGTGAGGACAAAATGAAATTAGGGTAACCTAGGGACCTCTATATCAACTTCTAAAACATTTTGGCTGTGTCCCCACCCATATCTCACCTTGAATTGTAATAATCCCCAAGTGTCAAGGGCAGAGCCAAGTGGAGATAATTGAATCATAGGGGCGGTTTCCCCCATAGTGTTCTCATGGTAGTGAATATGTCTCAAGAGATCTGATGGTTTTATAACTGGGAGTTCCCCTGCACAAGCTCTTTTGCCTGCCACCATATGAGACGTGACTTCTCCTCAGGCACCTTCAGCCATGATTGTGAGGCCTCCCCAGCCATGTGGAGCTGCATGTCAGTTAAACCTCTATCCTTTATAATTTGCCCAGTCTCTGGTATGTCTTTATTAGCAGCATGAAAACAGACTAATATGTGCTCATTACGATTACAGGATGAGATGGAAAAGTCAACACCACCATTTTATTGTCCAAAGGGGCTACTTTTCTAATCTGCGAGCAGAAAAATAATGATATTTTTGAACAAATAAAGAGAGAAAATAAGAGGCACTGGCATTCTACAGTCTGTCTGTTCTTTGGTCATCCGGCAAAAAAGGGGTATCTTACATTAATCAGCAGAGCAGGGTGTCCTGGAAACGGCATGGGCATGGTAAACAGCCAGGCTGAGTCTGTACCTAGTTCTATGGTTTGCCACCTGTGTGTCTGTAGCAGGCCGCCCAGCGTCTCCAAGCTTTTCCTCCTCATCTGCAATAGAATGAGGGTGACATCTTTCCTTCCGGGGCTGCTGAGAGAAGGAAGGAGAGGAACGTGAACATGCCCAGCTTTGTGTCTGATACACGGTTGGTGTTCAAGTGCCAGTTTCTGTTCCCTAAATCCAGTCGGAACCCATATTTCTTCTTTCCAGACACCATGCCAGCATAGATTTAGAAAACAAAATCACTGGTTTGACTTTCTAAAAATATTTACTTTTTCCAGACTCAGCCTGGCTGACCAAGGGAGAATGTTTAGCTAAGCAGGGGGAATTCAACGTGAATTCTCCAGTCCTGCTCAGCAGGCTCTGGAACTGCTCTTCTCTGATCACTTCTGGAGAAAATCAAAACACAGCAGCCCACGGTGCTCCCCACAACCCGCGGAGGGTGCCTGGCTATTTCTGGAATGAAGGACATGGAAAGCAAGACAAGTTCTGTTTCTGCAGGTGGGTGAGGGGCCAGAGCTCCCTTCCTCTTGAGGCTCTGCTGTGCACCTGGGGTGTCGCTGGCCAATGCCCGAACCCCCTGGGGTGGGCCCCTGGTGTCACTGGGCCTTTCTAGGCTGCAGTGGGAGGCAGTGGCATGGCTAGCAATCGCTTCCCTCATTCTCATTTTGTCAGTTTCAGGACCGTCATGATGGGAGCAGTAATAATCTTCTGTATTTTACATGACATTTTAATTTCCAGAATATGTTAGTGTGCATGGTCTTGTGATCATCTTGCCAAATCCTCACAATTTCTGCTGGTAGGAAAGTGTTAGTTCCATTTTACAAATAAGCAAACAGAGTCTCAGGGGTGGGAGGTTTGCCTTAAGTGAGGTTTCACTGCAGGTGATTGCCAGTGCTCCCGTCATGTTTGCATATGAGCGTGGTGGGTAAGCAAGGAGCTGGGCCCCTGACAGAGCCCGGTGGACCAGCGTTCCCACCTAGCTCTGCTGCTCCTTGGTGTGTGCCCTGGGCTGAGTGGTTAGCTTCTGTTTACTTGCAAGCTTCGGTATTCAGAACACACCTACCCATGGGGGGAGGCTGTGTCCTCCAGTATCAGGGTTTTTTTTGTTGTTGTTGTTTTGAGATGGAGTCTCGATGTCTCCCAGCCTGGAGTGCAATGGCGTGATCTCAGTTCACTGCAACCTCCACCTCCCAGGTTCAAGTGATCCTCTCACCTCAGCCTGCCAAGTAGCTGGGATTATGAGCGTGTGCCACCATGCCCAGCTAAATTTTGTATTTTTATTAGAGATGGGGATTCACCAAGTTGGCCAGGCTGGTCTCAAACTCCTGACCTCAAGTGATCCATCCACCTCGGCCTCCCAAAGTGCTGGGATTATAGGAATGAGCCACCTTGCCTAGCCTGCAGTATCATCTTTACCAGAAATAAAGCAATATTGCACCTTTTATAGGAAGAAATTTTATTTTTTAATTGTTTCTAGTTCAGGACAAGGAAAGGTATGTTTTTTTGGGCTTTCTCCCACCTCAACAGGACCCAGGGACAGGGATGAGACGATTTGAACAGAGGAAGTGGAAGCTCTGGTTTGTTAGCTGAGGCCTCAGTGAGCAGCAGCAGCCTGGAGGCTGTTCTCAGAACAAGGCCCTGCAGGGCATTAAACCACGACCCAAACAGAGCAGACCCCAGAGTCTAGCCAGGGCACTGCATCTTATGTTAGCTCAACAGGGAGGAGTGGTCATCCCTTATTCAACAAAAGCCATTTATGTTATCAATTCATATGGGTGCTTCCTTAAAACAAATACATTCACCTACCAGCAATCATGAACAAAAGGGGTATAATCTCTGTCTTCGTGGAACTTCTAGTTTTTGCGTGTTTACTGAGGGATAAAGACGTTGCTATAGGCTGTGTCTTCCGCCCCATTAGTATGTTAAAATCTAACCCCCAGTGTGATGGTATTTGAAGGTGAGGTCTTTGGGAGGTGATCAGATCATGAGGGAGCGCCCTCATGAAGTGATGGAGTCCTATCTAAAGAGGCCCCAGGAAGCTCCTTAGCCTCATAGGCCTGGTGAGGACAGTGTCTGTGAACCACCAAGTGAGCCCTCATCAGACACTGAATTTGCCAGAGCCTTGATCTCGAACTTCTCAGCTTCCAGATCTGTGAGAAATAAATTTCAGTTTATAAGTCACCCAGCTTATGGTATTTTGTTATAGAAGCATCGGTGGACTGAGACATCCTACAAACATTTTTTATTTTTTATGAGACAGGGTCTGGCACAGTCATAGCTCATTGCAGCCTCAACCTTACAAGCTCAAGCAGTCCTCCCATCTCAGCCTGCTGAGTAGCTGGAGTTACAGGTACACAGCACCATGCCCAGGTAATTTTTTTGATTTTTAGTAGGGACAAGGTCTCGCTATGTTGCTAAGGCTGATCTGAAACTCCTGGGCTCAAGCAATCCTCCTGCCTCAGCCTCCCAAAGTGCAAGAGCCACCTTGCCCGGCCTATTTCATTCTATGTCCTCTTCTTTGTGATGTCAGTACCAGGCTATGCTTTAAATCTTTGTAGCTTTCAAATATTGTGATGTTTCTTTTTTTTCCAACCTCTAACAAGCAGCACAAGTGGAGGCTCACTTTAGAAGCCAGTTAAAGTTGTTTGGGGTCAGTTCCTGCTGAAGTTCGGACTTCAGGCCTGGCATTCAAACGCCTGGGCCCTCTCCCCTCTGAGGCTGCTTTCCCCTGCTCCTCTCTGTACCTGACATGGATCTCTGAGCCAGTGGTCGTCAAGCTTTTTGGATGGCATCTCCTTACTGATCAGATATTTGTACACCTCTGATAGGTGCATATTTATTTATTTGCAAATTAAATATAGGTACTCTTGCACTGACACCTTATTTACATTAGAAAACATACAAAGAAGAGAAATACGTGAGGAAAAAATAAAGACAAGCCCATGATGCCTCATTTATGATTCTAAAACCCCTAAATCTCTGAAAACAGAAAATTTGATTGCAAGTCATTTGGTGGCTGTCAAGTCAAGAGGCGAAGGAGTTCCTGAGGCTTATTGGCTGCACTTTCATAAATTCTGTCAGTAAGGAAACAGTGAGTGTGCATGAATTTAGGTAGATAATTATTCATGGTAATTCATTACTATTCTTACTGATTCCCTTTGCACACTCTACCCACCTCAAATTCTGTAGTGGGTATGTGGAGTGGGACCAGATGATGCTGTGCTCACAGTGGACCTATGTCACAGCCAAGGAACTGTGAGCTTAAGTCCTGGCCTTATCAGAAAACTGCCAGTGAATCTGCCTAATCCCTGCCTTTGGGGAAGACATTATCCTTACCACCTTAGGACATCTCTAAGGTATACAGTTCTGGAATAGCTTTGGTGAGGAAGACATTGCCTGTTTTTGTTCTACACACTCTAACTCCCAAGACATATTGCTAGCCAATCATTTGTGAAGAGATCTTCTCAGTGCTCTTTGGTTGAGGACTAGACTATGCAGAAATGCCCACAAATCTGGGGAGAATTGTCTCCCAACAGCGGAACACCCAGCCCACGCTGACAAAAGACTATTTAGAGTCTTTATGCTGTTTGAGGATCCACGACAAGTTTTGCTGCAGTTCCTAAAGGAAGAGCTTCTAAGACCCTCGGAATCTCTCGAGTGATGAGTGCCTTTTGTTAGCTAATGAGATAACTGGCGGCTGGGGTCTGTATCTAGCTTCGGGGTGGGGCTGCCCACCAGGGAGACCAAGGCATGATTGGAGGGATGGTACTTACAGCCTTACTCCTGACCTCCAGGGAGGAAAAAGGGGCTGGAGATGGACTTAATCACCAATGGCCAATAATTTGATTGATCACGCCTATGTAATGACTTTTCACAAAACCCTATAGGATGGGGTACGGAGAGCTTCTGGGTTGGTGAATGCATCTATGTACTGGCAGGTGGTGCACCCTAATTCCATGGGGACAGAAGATCCTCTCCTTGGGGCTCTACTGGACCTCACCCTATGTATTAATATTATTATTAATTATGTTGATATTAATATGATATTAATAATTATGACATAATAATTATATTAACATAATTATTCTTCATCTGACTGTTCATACTATATTTTATAGTATCTTTTGTAATAAACTGGTAAATGTAAGTACAGTGTTTACCTGAGTTATGTGAGTCATTATAACAAATTTGGAGGCTGAGGAGGTGTTGTGGGATCTCCTGATTTGTAGCTGGTTAGTCGGAAGTACTGGAGGCCCAGGACTTGTAATTGGCATCTAAAGCAGGGATAGTCTTGTGAGACTGAGCCCCTAACTTATGGGGTCTGATACTAACTCAGGTAGATAATACCTCAGGTAGATACCTCAGGTAGATAATTGAAGTGTAGGATACTTCCAGCTGGTGTTGGAAAATTGGCTGATGTGGGTAGAAAACCCTACACATTTGGTGTCAGAAGTGTTCTGTGGGTAAAAACAGTTTCCACTTCCTGGTTCCTTCTGGGCATGGTGTGAAAATAATATGCATGGTGTATGCACCATTTTGCCTTTCTAGCATCAGGGAAACAAAGTTGGTAAGCCAAAGAGCATCTAGCTTCATTGATTTCAGGCCCTGTGTAAGAAGAAATTGTAGTATTTTCTTTCTGTGACTGAATAGGTCTTCTTGCATGCACTCATTCTGGAGGCCGTTGCTCTGCAGAAGTATGGCTCCAAGCATGGCTTGCACACCAGCTGCTGGTCTGTGATGGCGTGAGCATGGGCCAAAATGTAAATCAGTTCTGTTGCTAGGTCAGTTCACTTGTTCCTTTTCTGGTTTTTTTCCCAGACTGATTGTCGCTCTGTCACCAGGCTGCAGTGCAGTGGTGTGATCTCGGCTCACTGCAACCTCTGCCTCCCGGGTTCAAGTAATTCCCCTGCCTCAGCCTCCCAAGTAGCTGGGATTATAGGCATGCACCATCACGCTGGGCTAATTTTTTGTATTTTAGTAGAGACAGGGTTTCACCATGTTGGCCAAGATGGTCTCGAACTCCTGATCTCAGGTCTACCCACCTCAGCCTCCCAAAGTGCTGGGATTACAGGCGTGAGCCACTGCGCCTTGCCCAGTTCACTTGTTTCTTAGCCAGACTATACTAAAAGGAGGATCAGCAGGTTCCTTTTCATTTCTGTGCATGCTCCTTATCATGGATGGGCACATTGAGAAGCACTGCTCTAAAGCTTGAGCCCCTCAAGGCCAGGAGCCTTGTCTTCATCATCTTTACCTCCTCATTGTAACTCAGGGCTTGGAACATTACAAACGCTGGACACTTTCTTCTCTACACTTGCTGTGTGGCTTCCTGCCTAGTGATAGACTGTCCCTTGCTTTTCACTCTGCTTGCTTTTGGAACTCCACCCCTTACCCCAAGTCCCCAAATCCTTTCTTTATGTCAAGTTTAAATGTCCCCTCCTCTAAGAGTCTCCCAGTGTCTCTTGTGCAGAAGAAATTACTCCAAACCTCTAAGGCAGAATATCCATGGTTACTTTCTTATGGTAGTATTGCTTACCTCTCAGTTCACAACTCCTCTTCCCTGCCAGCTGTACATTTCTTGCAGACAGAGACGGTTCTTCTTGGTGTCTTTAGGACCCAGCCTACCCTCTTTCTCATGATGCATGTTTAAGAAGTATTCATCCTATAATTAATACAATGTAATACACTCATTGCTAAGTTCTCAGTGATCTCTATTGCCAGGACACACATTTCAATGTGAGATTTACAGAAACAACACTGCCTATAAGGAACTTGCCTGTCGGTACAAAACAGCATCCTCAAAATGCTGCACTAATTGGCTTAACTCTGATGTATCCTAAGCTTTACAAGTTATCTAACATATTAAACACTGAATCCAGTGCGTGGCATGGGAGAAGTACTCCATAAATATTGCTGTTATCATTTCTGTTGTTGTTGTTAATGCTACCAGACATACACTTCTGTATGTGTTCTTTGGGACTGAGAAATGTCATTCTCTCTCTCTCTTTTTTTTTTTGAGACGAGTCTTGCTCTGTCGCCCAGGCTGGAGTGCAGTGGTGCAATCTCAGTTCACTGCAACCTCCGCCTCCCGGATTCAACTGATTCTCCTTCCTCAGCCTCCCAAGTAGCTGGGACTACAGGTATGTGCCACCATGCCCAGCTAATTTTAGTATTTTTATTAGAGATGGCGTTTCACCATGTTGGCCAGGATAGTCTCCATCTCTTGACCTCATGATCTGCCCGCTTTCGCTTCCCGAAGTGCTGAGATCACAGACATGAACCACCAAGCCTGGTCAAATGTCATTCTTTGTTGAGTGGATCAGCAATGATCCTAAGCCCTAGGATAGCAGGTTCAGTGGTAAGAATTTGCTCATTCTCCAGCCTGGCTGTTTTCTAAACTATTCTTAGGCTGAATGGTATTGTGTGGTATTCCTCCGTTCCAAGACTCACAGCTGGTGGCTAGCTGGGGATGGGCAGTTCTGGTGCAGCTGGTGTGCCTGCTGGCATGCCTAGTGCATGCTTGAACATTGGCATGAAGAAAATTTTCGAAAACTCTGGGGGCAAGTGCCGAAAGGACAGACCCGATCTGTAAGCCCAAGTTCCACAGTCACCAAGTTCCACTCTTTGGTCTTGGGCAAATCATTTCAATTTCACTGCAGCTATAATCTTGTGGGGAAGCAGAAGTTTGTCTTTTACTCCCACTTGTCCTTTCCTCAGGACTTCGTCTATTTCTTTACAGTGAACCTCCTACCAGGCATTCAGTGAGCCTTTCAAATGTGCTCTCAGGAAAGCAGATACCATCAGGAATTCATACTTCAGTGTGACATTGATTCTGAGAGTCCCTTCCTAAGGTGCTACTGTTGATTCTTATTATTTACAGTAGTGATGTCCTACAAAGTTGCCACAAACACTGAATTAGGGAATGTTTCCTCCCAGGAGAAATACAGCATGAGGTTCTCTTGAGTCTCTGGTCACATTTTTACCAGTAGATCAACACATAACCTTGTTTTATGTATGTTTCAGCCTGAAGACACTTTTAAAAATATGTATTTCTTACAAACAAGTAATTAAATGCAATGTTTTAAATAATAAAACAATATTTCAAATATGATGTGATCATAAATGTCTTTGGCTTTCAGCTTCACAATAATGCTGTCTGTCCACTACACTTTTTTGTGGTTGGTTGTCATCTCGTGAATCCACAGATTTTGTGCTTTTCCTGTTTTCCGTAGCTTCAGCATGCATTGTAGATACTACTTTAGCACTTCCCAGAGAGGACTCATACACAGTTCAGTGTGTTTCCTCTTCCTTTTCTGGATGTACTGCATTTTTGACTGATGACTATTGAACTCATGGCCAACAGCACTATAACTCATGCCTGAATGAACCTCATCCAACACAAGTACTTTCAGCCTTCCTGCATTTAGGAATGCTAGATAGCACTTCAGCACCATGCAGGAGGGCCATCTCAAACAGCAAGGTCACCAACAGAAAGCACAACAATGTGAAAAAGAGGCATCAAATAGATCATGAAAAGGACGCTTGTTTATAGCACAGGAGCTGACCCAGGAAGGCAGAGGGTTGTCTTGTTTCACCTCAGCTGGGAGCACAAGTGTCCGCAACTCAAAGTTTGTTGCCACCCTGTGCATGTCTATGAATGGCTTTGAAAGTGCTCAAGTTTTTGGAGTTACAAATCAATTTCAGTGAGTAGTCAATTTCATAATGAGTATATATAGTACTTGCATTTTAAGCTCTCTCACTGTGCAAGAAAACCTGTGTTCCTTATAGGAGGAATTTTCAGTGCCAGTGAATGGATGGGAAAAGTTTTGGGGATGAGGAGATTTCTTTCTGGACCAGGATGTTACTTCTAGGAAGGCCCACTCAAACCATGACCTTTGGCTCCTGTTCCGGGACTCATGAGGGACACTTGCAGGGACACTTGCAACCACTCCACTGGACATGAGACCCCAACTTCGTATTGGGCACTGTTAAAGCAGACTTCTCTGTTCAGGGTTTTGAAAACTCCCCCCTCACCACTTTCTTCCTACCCCTATTCTGTAATCACTTTGAGATGGAAAAACATCTGCTGCCCTCAGAGGTGGCATGAATGCTTCCAAATAAGACAGAATAATATTCATGTCTTCTGGTCTCCCAGGAGACTAGCAGAATGCTGAGACACGGTGCATGATGTGCTAGGCACTTTGCATGTGCCTTCTCATTCAGTCCTGATGGCTCTGAGGTAGCCTTCATGATCTCATTTACAGCTGAGAACTCTGTGACTCAGCAAGGTTAGGTAAATCACCCAAGGTTGCATGGTTATTAATTAAGAAGGAGGATCAGGACTTGAATTTGGGTCTGCTACCTGCAGTGGCCCTTAATCAAAGCAGACTAAAAGGCTGGCAGCCCCTGTTTCCTCCAATCCCAAGCCTCAGTCTTGGATGTTACTGCTGTGATCGAAGGAAAGTCCATGTGTACGAAGGTGCACAGAACACACACGCATAAACACACACACGCCAGTGTGCCGCAGAAAGAGGCAGAGACAGGAGTGCTCCCAGTGCCAAAAGGAGAACTGGCTTCTGCTTCTGCTTCTGCTTCTGCTTCTGCTTCTGCTTCTGCCACAGACCTTCTCAGACCAGAGTCTGACTTCAACTTGCTGGGGATGAGAATATCCAAAAGGGAGAATATCCAAAAGGGAGAAAAAGATGGGCTGCTCAGGTAGCCCAGAAACATTCGTAACTCTGACTTCTAAAAAATAAAAAGAGAGAGAAGGTAGAGAGCAAGAGATGGCTGAACCTGCTCTGAGGGAGTAGACTCTGGGCCACCTCACTTCTGTAGACATTTGGCAGGAAGAGCCTCAAGAGGAAGAGAACTCAAGGGACAAATCCACATGTGCAGCAATATTGAACTTGGTACAGTGACTGCACCTGCCTCCCAATTGCCCACAACACTTTCCTGACCCAAGCACCTGTTCTTTCTCTTGGAGAAGAAGAAACTGGCATATAATGGGCTGCAGGGGGCACAGTGGAGTAAAAAGGGGAAACTTGTTATAGGGTCTTTAGTTCATTGGAGGCCCAGATGTATATACAGAAGCAAGAACCTAGAACTAGGCCATGAAACTGAGCAAAAGCAGGGCTTGATGGCAGAGCACTGGGCCTGGAGGTGGGGGTGGCTGTAGACATTAGTTATATTTGTGGCCTCTAGTATCTTTGGAGCATCTTTCCTGTGTTTGGGGAATTTTCTAAGCTATCTGTCTTGCCTCTTCAAGACAGAAGCTACAGCTCACGCATCTGTCCTCTTGCACCTGGGCCACAGGCATATTACCTAGTCTTCTCCATCCGTCAGATCCAACTGTGTGAGACTCCAATTCAGAAGTAGGCAATGAGAGGAGCAAGGGCTGGGTAGACTTAATCTTTTAGTAGGGGAGGTGGCAAGGGCACCATTAGTGCCTACGTGGTATCAGCTGGATTGTGGTTTTGCTGTTGTTCCAGGTGCTTCACCTCAATGTAAACTCTCTGCCTCTCTGGAAATTCTATGAGCTACTTGACATCCTTTCACGGATTTATTTTCTGTTTAAATTAGGTGGAGTGAATTCAGTGCTATACAAGTGAGAACTGACAAGTGGAGAGTCAGGGAAGCTGCTGTCATTTCAGAACTGCTTGCTTGTTTTCACTGGTGGAAGAGCTGTGAGGCGGAGAGAGACCAGGCTGGTGAAATGTGGAACCAGATGATGAAGGAAAAAGGATCAATGTCGTGATGCTCAATTTGGGCAGTACCGACATTTTGGATGGAATAATTCTTTGCTGGGAGGGGCTGTACCATGCATTTGAGGGTGTTGAGTAGCATCCCTGGCATCTACCCACTAGATGCTGGTAACACCCCATCTCCAAGTTGTGACAATAAAAAATGTCTCCAAATATTGCCACATGTCCCACATGAGGCACTGGTTGGTAACCTATTCGATCTAATCACACCAGGCAAAGTTCCCTAGTGAGAAGATTTTAGAAGCACAATGCTGCTGACTTGTATTTGTAATTTGTGAATGTATGTATTTATGCTTAAGTTAACCTTAAATATATCAGATAGACACACACACACACACACACACCCCATTTCATAGTATATATTTGTGGTTTTTAAATCAAGTTAAAAGAACCACTTTAGAGGTGATATCTGAACAAGCAGACAAATTACAAGTCAGGCCTTAGCATCCTGGGCCCTTTGGGCATTAAATACAACAAGAACTTACATATTTACCGCCTTCCCATGGAATAGCCATATTTGCTTATTTATAAAATGGTACAGAAGAGGGACCAGCTGTTTGGGTGTGTTTGTGTCCAGTGGTTCCTGGGCATGTTTCTTTAAGTGGTCTGCCTATCTTGATTCTCATCAGGAACACGGTGATTTTCTAAGTTTTAAATGGGTAGAAGGGGCCTGCAGTTAAAGTCTCTCTTTTAAGCGTGAGCACTCAATTAACTCATCTTGCATCTTTGGGAAACTCAGTTACAGCTAATAAGTGTATCGGGCTATTGCTTTAGGGTTACATATTTCCTGCCTAGATTTTTTTTTGACATTTTCAGATAAAAGTTCGCTCGGAAGGAGAGATTTATTGGTTTGCGTTGGCTGTCCCTTCCTTATCGCCTCTCTGTCCTAAATTGGAGCTAACTGCTGGCCAGCCACCCGCAGCAACTTCTGCTGGGGGAAGAGAGTCTGATCCTTCCATCCTCTTATTCCTACTTCTTCCCACATTCAGGCTTGAACTGAACATTTTCCAGAAACCAAAACCACTGCCTTTTGGGGTGTTTATCCCATGATGGCAGGAACTCATTTCCCCGTGGCTATTTAATTTTTATTGTGTTATTCCTGGGGAGGCCAAAGACACAACAATTTGGAGAGACCAGAGATTGATGTGAGCACACAGGGGCTAGCTGAGCATGAGCCTGAAACCAGCAGGTAGGACTGAGCGTATGAGAGCAGCTCAATGGTCGCTAGTCTTCTTTCCTCATTCTGCCGTTTGACATCTCCCTGTAACAGAACTGCCTTCGGCTATGCTGATGTGCCCTCCAGACCTTTGACCTGAGCTCACAGAACTGGCATGCTTTTGGTCACATGGACAAAATTTATACCATCTGGAAACTATAATAGTCACCCCTGAGACATCTTACAATGGGTGTTTTCCTCTGGATTCTGGGTTCCTGACCGGCCTCTACTCTGGCTTCTGGCAATGCCCCTGTTGTCTTTGATGGGGACAAAACACTGCCATCAGGAGGGACTAGGCTGAATTGTATTAAGCAATGTCTACCGGCTTGGAGGAATATTCTCCTCTAGCCCAGAGAAGAGGTTCTTTTGGTAAATGATGTAAAATCCAATACTGAATTTTCACTATGTTAAAAAATGTGCTTTAATTATGCCTGTGCACACAAGATTTTTTATCACAAGTCTCTGTCATCTGAGAAAAACAACACTCGAGGTTTCTCAATCAAGAGAAAGAGAGGCAGGGGAACAGAGATAACTGCTTTACATGTATAGTGGACTCTTAATTGATTATATAATTATATAAAACAGTTAACTCTCTATATATATCAGGTATTTTCACTACATTAGATTTCACACCAGTAGGACATATTGTAAAAATACTGTCTTTCTCTGCTATGTATTTTGATGTTCTCTGTCTATGGAAAATGGTGGCTTATGGCACACACAACAATAAAGATACATGTTTCTGGGTAATTTATGTCCATGATTCCTCTTGCAATAGTCTCCTCTTCATTATCAATTTAGGTATGTGTATAGTGAGAGGCTGCTGTGTGCCAGGATTTGTTTTGGGAGCTCTATGTGCATGATCGACAGTGTTCTCTGCAGCTTCTAGTGTGTGAGTATCATTACCCCAGCTTTAGAGATTAGGAAGTGAGGGCTTTGATAAAAACAGGGCACCTTGGAATACGCTCAGAGATGAAAGATACCATCCTTGTCCTTGCAGAGCTCAGTATCTCCCCGACGATAACATGAGAAAATCCTTGTTTAAAACCAAAGTGGTGACATTTAGGCCAACTAATGGCAGTGTCCTCTATGTACAGACACTTCTGAGGCTGAATCTTGATGTGCATGAGCCTTCTTTGGTCCCAGCAGTGAAGAGCTTCCTTTGCTATCCAGGGCTATCCTGGAGGGCCAGATAAGCACAGCATTGAAGGTAATAGAGTTAGCTCATTTACATCAGCCTTCTTGCCTAAAATAAGTGATTTAATTGCCTGCTCTTGGAACTGAATCTACTTAGGGTAGATAATGACTCCATGCAGCCTACTGGAGTACACTCAGCGTTATCTGAATGCTCCTAAATTAGGATTGTAGCAAATTTTCAGCCAAACACTTCCTTGCAAGGCTTTGAGAAGTTCAGCCTTGGTAGATTCTCACTCTTTCTTCCTGAGACAGTCTTATTTTTAATAATTTGGCTGTAGGATAATGCCCGTTCTTAATTCATGAGTCTATAAAATATCTCTAGCTCAAAAGATATCTATAGCTCACTCTGCCCGCCCGATTCCCAATATAATTACAAGTAGAAAGAGAATCTGTAAAATGCTTTTAGTGGAAAATTTTGCTCCAGAGGGCTGGATATCTCAATAAGTGTGCTTGACACCCCCATAATTGTCCACTGGCAGCTGCTACTCTCCTGAAAGACAGATTGGTCTATCCCAAGCTGAAGCCTAGACACTGGGATTTGTGCACATCCGCAAAGCAGCCCAAACTCATTGCCCAAACTCACTGTCAGTGTTGGCAGGGTCAGACCTTCACTCCAAGTGAGCATTCACCCACTTTCCTGCACCCCACTCTCTAAGGCAAACACTGTCTTTGCCTTCCCTAATCATTGGCCTTGTTGGAGCCATAAGAAGCAGAACTGAGAAGGGACCCTTTTGATTTGTATCAAACAAGGCCACTGTTTGCCTGCCAGAGAGAAGACAAGATAGACTTGGAAGAAAAGGGAGTGTGGACAGCAAGATGAAGACCATGAGAGCCAGATTCTGGTGGGGAGTTTTCAGTAGGCAGGTGGGAGAGAGGGATGAAGGGAGAAGCTTTGGTGCAGACATTGGATGTAAGAGAGAACAGGTGTAGAGCAATGGGAAAGGGGAATTTTGGTTGTGGCAGTGGGTTGTAAAATTGTATTTGCTCAGACTTCCTTCACAAAACACAGCAAGGCTTAGAACTGAATTAAATTACCTTTGATTTCTGGCCTCTGTTTACTCAAATGAGAAAGTGTGCAGAGCCTAGATAAGTTGGTATATTTGCTGTTTATTGCTGTTTGTTGTTGAAAACCCAGCTTGGATGTCATCCCAGCAAAGCCTTCCCTGCACTCGCCCTGAAAAGTCAACTATTGCCCACTCAGCAGCATGCCATCGCAGATATGCACTTTTACCCACGCTCACCTATGGCATTGTACTGTCTTATTGGTTTACACATCTGCCTTTCTCCCAAGACTGTGAAATGCTTGTGTTTTTCATCTTGATATCTCTGGTAACCATCACAATGCTTGTAAGGGGTATTTGCCTAATAAAAGTGTATTGGCATCAACTTAATGTGCATGCCTTATTGTGTTTTCCCTATAAAGGCTTCTACATTCAGAGTAATATAGTTATGTGGTAAGATTTGCTGTCATATGTTGGATTACGTGCGTGGGATCCAGTTATCAGTGATGAATGATATAGGGGGGCATCTTTTAGTCTGAGGCTTGGATCAAGCCCTGAAGAGAAGCCCAGAGCCTCAAGTCCTGCCTCACATATTTCAGACTCTTAGTAAATTCTTGTTGAATGAATGAATTGCTTTGGGTCTTAGCTTTCTGCAGAATAAAAAGAGGGATAAGACCAGATTGTATCCAAGCCTTCTTTTTGCTCCCACATTTTATGATTCTGCCTTAATTCCAATCACAGATCAACTCAGAAGGAATGGTACAACTGCTTATCATCAGAAAGACGGCTCTATTCATGAATGGACATTCTCTGCTGGGGTTTCTTTCTTTTTTAAAAAAAGCATTATTATTGTTATCTTTTGCTTACAAAAGTAATATATGCCCTGAGGTACCCTTCATAGTTTGATGTATAATCATTCAGCTGTTTTCCTCTGCACTCACCAATTCACAATTAATACTTGATTTTTTTTTGCCATAGATTGTTTTTAAAAAAATCAATATATCCTGGACATCTTTCAAAGACAACTTTTGTTTTTTATGGAAAAAGGCAGTGAAACTCTTTGGTGGCTCTTGTCAGTGACTTCAGCTAAAAATAGAAATAATATTCTCTTCTTTCTGCCATGCTTTTGGCCAGAAAATAGGTCTAGTTTTTGAGGGAGGGAGAGACCCTAACCTGGAATTTTGTTTAAAATACAGATTCTCATCTCACATCCCATGCAGTTCCTGGCAATGTGTTGGAAGTTCTGATCACTTTTAGGCCCTGAAATGCCTCCATTAGCATCTTTCAGCTGCTGCCACATGAACAAACAAACTTTTGGCACCCACAGGAAATGCCATGAGGAGGCACCAGGGAGCCATGTTCTTAAGCCTCATGTGTCTCCCCTTGCATGGGAGATGGAGCTCTCCCAGGAGCAGCCCCGTCAAGTAGCCTGAAACCCCCTCCTCTCTGAGCCCCCAAATCTCCCTTCAGGAGCTGCTTGATATGCAGCCAGCATCCACTCAACATAATGTGCCTTACCTGCCAATGTGCTTTGAGGGATATTGTTAGCATTAAATTTGCCATTTACATTTTCATGTTGGACGTAATTGAGGAATGAATGCTCTTATGAAAATTAAACTTGTGGTTCTCCTGGGCTGCTGTAACCCTGTTAAAATGTAATGTGATTTTTGATGCTTCTTCTTGAGGTTTTTTATTAAATAGAATATCAGGATGACTAATTCCCCGGGCCTAAATGCAGGCTGGGAAGCAGCATTATTGATAGGGTTGTGTCCAAATGGTTCTCTGTGCTCAGCCTCTAATGGCCTAATAATGCATTAGACTTGAATCAGAAATACTTTGGGTTGTAGTGCTTATTGCCATTAGTGAAAACACCTGGATGCTCCATTCATCAAGGTTACATCCAACGGGGCCCATTTGTTTATTAGGCTGTCAGTAAACATCTTTATCTGGTCCCAGTTCAGCCACATTTGGCCACGCCTGAGAGGGCTCAAATTCAGCCTGGGGATCTCTTGTGGTTTCTCATTATTAGTTTCCTTGTTTTGTTGTTGTTTTTTTTTTAACCAGCAAAGCAAGCTAATGAAAAGTTAGGGGTGGCTTTATAAAGAACACATTTTACCTCGCATAATCTGTGGTAACGGTCAGCAAAGATCGGAAGGCAGGCTCCTGGGCGGGCCCCCTGCGGCTCTTCTTTCAGCAGCTGCCACATGGCCAGCTGCTTTGTCTCCCCCGCCAGTGCCAACAGTGGCCACTCAGATCCCTGGGTCCCTCCCCACGCCATCTGCAGCCCAGCTCTGCAGCCCTCAGGATGTGGAGACATGGCCCACACGCCCTGGAAGGGGCAGATCTCCCCTGGATGTTGCCTCCCACAGAGCAAAATCAAATTCCTCTCCCCTTTGGTGGACCGAGAGCTGGCCATTCCCCTTCCACAGACATTTTCTGACATATACACTCCATCTCTTTCAGGGGGCCTTGTCTTTTTTTTAAAGTCATGTTTTAAAAAAAATTACGAAATACAAGAAATGTCCCACATCAGGCAATTAAGGCATAAGACATAAGTGTACAGCTTTTTTTTTTTTTGAGTCAGAGTTTTGCTCTTGTCACCCAGGCTGGAGTGCAATGGCGCCATCTCGGCTCACCCCAACTTCCGCCTCCCGGGTTCAAGCGATTCTCCTGCCTCAGCCTCCTGAGTAGCTGGGATTACAGGCATGTGGCACCACGCCCAGCTAATTTTGTATTTTTAGTAGAGACGGGGCTTCTCCATGTTGGTCAGGCTGGTCTCCCAACCTCAGGTGATCTGCCCACCTCAGCCTCCCAAAGTGCTGGGATTACAGGCCTGAGCCACTGCTCCTGGCTATAAATGTACAGCTTAATAAATTTCAGTTATGTAAAAGAGCACCTGGGTAACCCTACACAGGTTGAGATGGAAAATGTGCCAGTACCCGGGAGTCCTCCCCCAAAGCCCCATGGATCCCTTCTGCTGCAGAAGTAGCTGCCTGGAAGCCTCAACTGCCAAATCATGTGACTCTCACAGGAGACTTGAATCTGTCGATCACCCAGGACTCACCACGAGATCCGTCCAACTTTCCCTTTCAGAAACATGTCTGAGCTGACTCCTAGCCTTGGCTTTCCGGTCCTGATTAGAGTGCACTGCGGGGTGGATGAGGGAGGGGACAGGCAACACCAAGGGCACAAGTGGAGGCATCCAAAGTCTACCCAGTGGCAACAGCCTGAGCCTGCAGACCGAGAGCTTCCCCAAATTGTTCACATTCATGGCGCCCACTGCCCTCGTGGGGCAGTGGTGTTGTGGCCTGCATTCAAGCTCTGGGTTGGTGGGCAATTCTGATCATAATGCAAACGTTTCTACATCCTGAAAGTTGTATTATGTATCTCCTGGATCCATGCAGGGAAGCCTCAGTTTGCATCAGCAGAAATTAGTCAAAGTGTATTTCATAATTGCCACCCCAGAAGTGGTATAAAATGCCAGAGGTGGATCACATGTGGCCTTCCAGAAAAGCCTGTGCCCCTGGCTTGGGAAATGTTGATGCCATCTTGCTCTCTGTCAAAGCTGTCCAGTAGATGGCCCTGTTATGGAGGTGTCCAAGCAGGGTGAGCACCCTGGAGCCCTCCTCCCTTGCTCAAGAGGCTTCAAGTTCTCAAAGAAGCTGTGACTGTGCCAGGCTCAGTGCACAGGCAACTGAGCTCATCATCAGATTTGCACTCACTGCAATAGCATTTGACAGTAACCCCAGAGAGCAGAGTGTGGCTGACAAGGTGGCAGGTGGGGAAGGTGAGACATGCTTTCAGAGGAGGTGTGGCTTGCTCACAGCCTGTTCCTCATGGCAGCAGGGGCCTGCTTATTTTAAGAGCTAAGCACCATTGCTGGAGTACTCGCTTCTAAGACATGGTGGGTATGTTGGATATAAGCTCTGGATCAGAGTGTGTGCATGGCTGGGTTTTATTCCCTTTTAAATATGCAGCCAAAACAGAGTCCTGGTGAGAGAATGGCCTGGGCTTCAGAAAACGCGCACCCTGTGAAATATTTCCTCTGCCGGTCCTAGTTCTAGATTTATTTATTTCTAAACAGAAGTAGACACAAGATTGTTTGCCTTGGATGTTGGGCCAGGATCTTGCACCCCTAATCCAGGGGGTGATAAAGGAGATAACGGGTGAAGGTCATAGTCACACCTGCAGTTTAGGCAGACCACTCTGGCAGCTACAGGGAGGCAGATAGGAGGGGGAGTTGAGGTACAAGGGAGTCACTGGGAGGCCTGCAATGGCCCAGGTGAGAGACCACAGGGGCCTGAACCACCTGAACTCGATGACAAGTGAAAGAGGGAATGCAGGGGTGGTGGTTGTCATTGCTTGGCTGCAAAGAACAGAGACCATTCAAGGTCTTCCAGGGAAAGGGTTGTTCTGAGGACAGCAGAAAGCTATGAAGAACCAGGCTCACAGTCCTCTGGTCACTGGAGAATGTCACATGTGCTAACTTCTTGGAGACAGGAAAAGGACAGATTGCCAGAGAGACAATCCATCAGTCAGGACCGGCTAGGTGACAAACACCCCAAATCTCCGTGGCCTCACACAAGAGGAGTTTAGTTCTGCCTTGCGCTTCCTGTCCAATGCAAGTTGGCAGGGCGCTGCTGTGTGTGTTGTGGCTGAGGTTCCACCTCAAGTTATGCTCCTTGATTGCGGCAGCAGGAGAAGGACAAGGCTAATTATGCCTATTCTTGAAGCTTCGGTGCAGGAGCGTGCGTGCGCAGCTGCTGCTTATATTCACTGTGAACATTGTGAGTTTGGGAAAGGAAGGGAGGAGACTGAGAGGAAAGACCTGCTCGAGGAGATATTAGAAATATTTCAGAGTTTCATCAGCTGGGACAGTGCCTGAAGCAGGAGCATCACCCAGGAGACCCATGCCGGAGGAGTGAGCAGCCCGCTGGCTTCCCTCCCCACAGGTACACAAGCAGCCTCTTATTCCTCTTGTCCTCTCCTTACCCCAAACTCTGATCACTGGTTCTGGATTTTGCTACTGTTTAATTTCACCCCTATGGCCCAGACAGTTAGGCATCCTGATTCCTGCTCTGGCGTCCTTTCCACGGACAATCCCTGACCAGGAAAGTCAGGGCCTGCCCTGTGCAATGGCTAAGATCACAGTTTTACAACAACATATCACTATTCTAAAAACACACGTACGTGCCCGAGCAGCAGAGGACACAGATGTCGTAAGGTGCCACAGCATCTTAAGAGCTCAGGCTCTGAGTCAGAGGAATCCAGACTTAATTCTGTTGCTGCCACTTCAGTCTGCTCAACCCTGGGACATTGCATACCTTCGCTGAGTCTCATTTTCCTCATCTTTAATAGGGGACAAAGATATTATCTAATTCACAGGCCTAGTTTTGAATATTAAATAAGACTGTGTGAATATTAAATGAGACTGTTTTGCACAGTGACTGGGGCATAAAAGTGCTCACCAAACGTGGACTTATTATTACCATTGAGCAGGGCAGGGCCCTTAGCCTCACTCTCCACTCTGATTCATAGAATCCACACAGCATCTGGTGCTCAGCAAATGTGTGTCGAATGAATAAAGTGTCTTTTGTGGGGAGGGTGCCTTGCAGTCTGGTATGGAAACAGAATATGCTTGTTGAAAAACCTTTCCTCACCTTGAACAGATTGGATTCTGCTGCAGTCCACCCCACCCACTCTCCATTCAGCCCAGGCCAGTTGGTTTAGAGAATCAGGAGATCAGCTTGGATTTTCCCCACCTTCCAGCTCTCAGGATCCCCTTTAGCAGCTGTGAAGTCCTGGAGCTCAGGGCGGGGAGCATGCAGACAGGCAGGGGCTTTGACAGTGGGTAGATGTGGTTCCATACCCAGCTCTGTTGCTGGCTAGCTGAGAGCTTGACAAAGTGACTTGACTCTTCACACCTGATTTTTCATTTTCAAATGAAGACAAGTTTTCTAGGGATATTGTAAGGCTTCAAAGTGAGCCACTCCATAGATGTGGGTTGCCCTCCTCTGCATAGATAATTAAATCGCAGCCTAGGTTAGGGCTTAAAGACACAGGATATTTTCTCCAGAATGTGGGCTTTTAGGCTATTAAACAAAATAATTTAAAGTAGTCATACTACAGTCGTTAAAACACTGATTACTGCCCCCACCCTGCCACAGAGTTTCTGATTCAACAGGGCTGAGGTGAGCCCGAGAACCTGCGTTTTTAACAAGTTCCCCAATGTCACTGCTGCTGGTCCTGGGACCACACTTTGAGAATCATTAATATAAAGGCTGAGATGCCAGGAAAGTGGGCACCTAGAAAGCCTAAAAGAGAACAACTAAATAAAACAGAATACTTGTCTTCAGGATGCCCATCTCTAAAGCCACATCCAAGACACAAGAACACAGCAAATGCTTTATAAAAGAAAATACATAATCCCAGCACTTTGGGAGGCCAAGGCAGGCGGATCACGAGGTCAAGAGATCGAGACCATCCTGGCCAACACGGTGAAACCCCGTCTCTAACTAAAAATACAAAAAAATTAGCCGACTGTTTGGCACACACCTGTAGTCCCAGCTACTCAGGAGGCTGAGGCGGAAGAATCGCTTGAACCCGGGAGGCGGAGGTTGCAGTGAGCCGAAACTGCGCCACTGTGCTCCAGCCTGGCGACAGAGCAAGACTCCGTCTCAAAAAAAAAAAAAAAGAAAAAAAGAAAATACAAATTTATGGTATGGAGAACTGACAGGACTGATTGGAAGTGAAACCATCCCCAAACCAATCCATTTATTTAGGAAATCAATGAAAGGGAGATCCTGTGAAATGGACTGACTGTGAGAGACTGCAGTCCTTCATCCCGTTTCTGGCTTTTGAGGGGGTGAGTGTGGACTCCTGGAGACCGGAAGCTACTTCTGTTTAATGGCCCAGCTCTGATGAAGACAGAAGACACCACTTTCTGACTCTTCCTCATCCTTTCCTTGAAAGAGCCTCTGCTTCTTGTGGTCAGAGCTGTTGAAGGCGAGCTTCCCTGCCAGAAACCTGAAGCCCATAGAAGATGTGTCTTCTGCAGATGATATTATATATCTTTTAAAAATTACCATTTTCGTACATATTCTTTGAAGAAAAAAATATAAAAAATAAAATCAGTTCTAGTTCTATAATCTAGTGATAACCAGCATTCATTTTTTGGTTTATATTCTTCTAGACTTTGCTTTAAGGATGTGCATATTATTCCCGGGCACTGTCTCTGGCCTTAAGGGAAACTGTGTCTGAGGGATACGAGCTATTACACAATGTGTCTGAGTGTGAGGTAATTAGCACGTGGTGTAAATAGCGTGTGGTGTAATTAGCCCCACCTCTGTGTTTCTCACTGCCTGCATACTCCTCTCACCTGGGGAGATGGACTCCATGGTATTCCTGGGCCCTCCCTCTACTCAGGGTCTCTGAGGGTGGAGGGTGGTTTCTGTAGTTTTTCTAAGCTCTATAGGGGAGTCTGATGTGCATCTAGGGCTGAGGACCCCTGTGGGAGGCCCCAGTCAGGACACTTTCTGGAGTTACCCTGTAGCTCCCTTTGCCTCTAATGCTGCAGGTTTTTTCTGCATGTTCTTTCTCCTGTTGTTTCTTTCTGAAGCAACAGCATTTGTCTGGGGTAATACCCGAGGTTCGCAGCCTCATGCCAAAGAAATTAAGGATGCAGACACAAGGAGTGAATTAAGAGTGGAGGTTTAGTAGGTGAGAGAAAGATCAAAAGTTGTCTCTCCTGCAGAGAGAGAGGGGCTCCTGAGTGAGGCTAAGAGAGAGGTTAAGCAGGTATGCAATGTCCCAGGGTTAAGCAGGTCTTCTGATTTCATGGTGAAATGCACGGGGTTTTATAAGATGAGCTTGAGGAGGCAACATCTGACTTAAGTGGGGCTCAAAGATTAATTGGACCAGGTGTGCCATTTACATAGAACATGAAGAAGCTGGTCACCCTACCCTAATGTTTTATTATGCACATGGGTTCTTTACCTGGCCAGAGCCATGTTGCCTGTTCCTTTACTGCTCAAGTGATTGACATAGAAAAGGGGAGATGGAGCCTCCATGCTGAACACGCCTGGGCCTCAGGCAGCCTTTTCCCATTGGCACAGCTGCGGACATTCACCCATGCAAGCTTCTAGCTTGCTTTTCTATGCCCGCAGCTTGATTTTTTGGGCTGCTCTTTGTTAGAAAAGAAATGATCTGGGGACTGCTTTTTATTAAAAGGGAAACTTTGCTGAGGACTCTCTTACCCCCACTAACTGTCTAAATAATTTCTTTCTAGCGCCTGTATAATTTCCCCTCAGCTCATGGTTTGCTCAGCAGAGAGGCTTCTCTGGCTTGATGGTTTACCTTTGAACGTAGCAATTTCGACACTGTATTCCCAGAAACACTAGAATCTCCTGAGATGTTAAGACAAGTTCTAAGAGAGAGAAAGAAGAAAACTTAAGTTTGCATTAGGTACCTTGCAGAATCAGCAGTCAGGCTAGAGATCAGAGTTTGCTCAGGAAATAGACAGGAACCAAAGGGACCAGAGCGGTAGGAACAACAGCAAGCCCACCACCTGGCTAAGAAGCATCACCACACTGGGCCTGGGACATTTGATGCCACCACCATGACAGACAGAAAGACGTTTAAACCATCCCTGAATCTTATTTTCACTTGCTTCAAAGTCTATGGGAGGTGCACTGAACTGGCTGAGCTTTGAACACATGTTGGTGTCCCATATATTGGTAAGAGCTGTGGTGTAGCTCTAAAATTTCCTCCAGTGTCCTTATTTTTGTGTTCTTTGTTGTCTTTGGGGTTCCCTAGAGAATTCTCCCTGGATAAGATCTGAGACATGCAGCTCTTTCTGTTGTAGTTCTTTGCTATGATGCAAGAGCTCAGGTGATGTGGTGGTGAGGTGCGGGGAGGGGAGTGTGCTGTAGACAATTAGGTCTCAGTCTTTCAGTGAGCCTGTGCCCTGGCCTGTGACCTTCACCAGTGCTCCTCCCTGCATACCTCTACAGCCCCCGTAGATGATGCAGACAGGCTAGAGGGGGCTGGAGTTGGGTATTTCTCTTTCTCCAGGTTGACTGGGCTTTGGTAAAACACTCGTCAATTATTCTGTGGTAAGGTAGTTTCTCTTACCAGACCTTGTTAAGAGGAAGAGAATGATCTGGTATATTTCAAAACAGCTCCTCTTTCCCTCTCTCTGTTGGGAGCATGAGGGGATTTTCCCCCTATCTTCACTGTCAGAACCTGGTAGGGCTCCCAGAGGTAAAACTAAGTGTGGGAACCTCCCTGAGGCTGGTCCCCTTGGGTTTTTAATCTCTCCGTCTCCTCCATCCTTAGCCTCCAGCAATTCATCAACTACAGTTCAGGTTTTCCTACCCTGGTGCTAGTTCCTGTAGAGTTTTCTCCCCGTGATCATCTGTATCCCCTTGTCTGTTTCTGCAATTCTGGGGGCAGCAGTTTGCCCTGTGACCTCAGTTCTCTGATGGATCGAAGAAGAGTTGTTGATTTTCAGTTTGTTCAGCTTTTTTCTTGTTGTGTGGAAAGGGGTGATGACTTCTAAACTCCTTACATACTGAAAGTCATGTGGGGATTTTGTAAGATGTTTAGATTCAGGGTATTTTCTGTCATTTCAATCACTTCGTAGGATACTGTATTAAAAATTCTGTCAAGATGGATGGGTGAGATTTGTGTATTTGATCAAGCAGATATTTCCAGGAGGGCTGAAATGGGATACATTAAGCAAAGATAGTATTTCTAAAGTCTGGTGACCTGTGTGCTGCTAGAATGAGGTGGTGAAAACCTTTGCCAAATACTTGGAGGCAAGTTTGTCTTGGATAGGGGTTAGAGTGAGGTGGGGTGGGGATAGAGTTTGTGGAGAGCAGATTGATGTCTCCTGGGTTGGAGGCAGCAGTCATCCATTCTAACTCTTCCCCTCCTTTTCTCTCTCTCTTCCTCCCTTTCTTTCAATTGCCACATTCAGAGATGTTCTGAAAAATAGCTCTGGGGTGTGGTGTGGTAAATAAGTGTTAGAAATGAGGAAATCTTACTGGCTGTCTTGCTTTTAAACTGAATCTCCTAAGACAATGGTGCAGACTCCAAGAGTAGAACACGTTTTGTAGAATACAGCTCACGTATGTACTGACAAAGGCCCGAGGAAAAAAGTTACTTAAAGATATATGTGTGTTTTACTTTTTTTGAGAAGGTAATGTATTCGCATAGTTCAAAGTTCAAAAATTATAACACTGAAATCTCTTCTTTCTTTCTCTGAAAGTCTGTTTTGTTCTTACTCTCTTAAGCAAGTTACCACTATTGTTTGTTTCTGGTATACCCTTCCAAGGGTGTGTTTAAAGTGCATCTCCAAGTCCATGCAGATAGTATTTTCCTCCCTTTTTACAAGTGGTTGTTCATGATTACTTCTATTTTGTACTTTGCTTTTTCACTCAACAGTATCATCTCTTCAGAGCTACGAATGCAGTTTTGGCCCACAATTTTGGCTTGAATCATATATATATGATTGGCTTGAATCATATATATCTTTAAAAATAGATATTATCTATCTTTTAAAAATTACCATATTAGTACATATTCGTTGAAGAAAATATATAAAAAATAAAATCAGTTCTAATCCTATAATCTAGTGATAACCAGCATTAATTTTTTGGTTTATATTCTTCTAGACTTTGTCTTAAGGATATGTGTATATTATTATTTTTTTTTATAAAAATGAAATCATATGAGTCATATTGCTTATTGCTAATTTTAGGAAATATCCTTGTTTATTTCTTTAGAGTAAATTATTTGAAGTAAACTCTTTTAATGAGTGGGTATGCACGTTGCAAAGGTGTTTAATGCATATTTCCAAGTTTTCTATGAGAAAGTTGTACCACCAGTGGAAAATGAGAGGTTCTTTTCCCAGGAGTCTGCACAAATACTGCCACCTTACAAGAACATAAACAAACTCAAACACTGTCAATATAATAGACCAGTGAATCTAATTTTAACTGGCGTCTTGGTGATTCTCAGGCAACTTTAGCAGTCTGCATATGTTTAGGGCCATTTATGTTTATTTTTTTGTGGATTGCCTTTTTATCTTTCATGTTTTTCTGTTGAGCTGTTCTTTCTCTGATTAATTTGAATTGATCAACCAGTTTATCAATTAATTTGAATTTATTAAGTGATTACTTTTGCTCCCTGGTTAATTCAGGCCGGGCAGATAGATGTTACGTCCTTTCCTTCCACTTTGCTCACAGCACCCTGGCTGTGAGGGTGGCGAGCAGAGCTAACCTGTGCTCCTTTGGCCAATTTGCTTGTATTTGGCTTGTTTTCAAGGTTCCTGAGATAGCCCATGATCTATTGAAATGAACACTGTATAGTATGGTAGGAATCAGGAATCAGAAAGTGTAAACTCTGTGTTAAGAAATATTTCTTTGGTAGAAAATCAAATTCTCAAAATAAAACTCCTCTCCCTAAAATCTTAATGTTTGAGATACAAAAGAGGCTTGCTTATTAAATGCCATTACATCCCTGTAATAGATGCTGTAATTATACTATAACTATGTGACTTCCTGCCACATGTCAGCACAGCTCTGGCATTGCATAGGCTTTTGCTGATGTGGCTCTGGATAAGACAGGCCTGGCTTGGAGTCACGTCCTACCACTTACCAGTTGTGTAACCCGAAATTAGTTACCTCATGTCTCCAAGCCTCAGTTTCTTTCTCCGGAAAATGGAGATGACCATCATAGCTAACTCATAACAGTATTTCAGGGATTGAATGAGAAATGGATTTTCAAGGTACACAGTAAGCACTCAATTACTATTTCTACTATCTCTTACTATTATATTATACTATAATAATGATCAGTCTGAGATTTCCTCCAGGAAATATGTCCTTTCAGAAACCCTCTTTGAGAACACAATTGATTTGTTGGTTTTTCATTCCCCAATATATCATTGACGTTCTTTTTTTTTTTTTTGGACAGGGTCTTGCTCTATAGCCCAGGCTGGAGTGCAGTGGTGCAATCTTAGCTCACTGCGGCCTCCACCTTCTGGGCTCAAGTGATTCTCCCATCTCAGCCTCCCAAGTAGTAGAGGGAACTACAGGCATGCGCCACCATGACTGGCTAGTTTTGTATTTTTTTGTAGACATGGGGTTTCACTTTGTTGCCCAGGCTGCTTTTGAACTCCTGGACTCAAGCGATCCTCCTGCCTTGGCTTCCCGAAGTGCTGGGATTATGGGCATGAGTCATCGTGCCAGTGGATGTTCTTTATATTCTTTAAATTGTATTGAATTCTCTTAAACTCTTAAAACCAAAGACATGAAAAACAGACACACCAGATCTTGCACACAGAGTACTTAAAATGTCTGCTAAAAGAGAGAAAAATAGTGTGCAAACACTAACAATATGCCAGTTGTCATTCGTTCACTAAATGCATGTTGAGTGAAATAATTTATGCTGTCCTGTCTCGGATTCTTCCCGCAGAGGGAAGCCTGGGCAACAGAGCAAGACTCCGTCTTGGGAAAAACAAAAACAAAAACAAAAAACAAAGCCCCAAAAATCAGATATCACTTTTGTATCTCCTCCCTGTGGCTCATTTAAGCAGCCTCCCTGTTCTCCTTACTTTCCAGTGAGGCGTGTACGGCCATAGTTGTTGGGAAAAGAGGCCCATGGGGACTTCTGCATCACTAATGTGCATCCATAGACCAAGAAAGTGGAGGGCCATGCCACGAAGGGTAGCAACAGAAGCAGCTGCTGTGCTATTTCTGGCTGAATAAACCAGACTTAAAAGCTGGGAAATGTTGACGGAGTCCCTGTAGTTGAGTGTTATTGAATATGCAATTATTTATCAGATTAGCCATTGCCAGGCACGGGACCAGTGCCATCCTGAAGATGTCAGAGCCACCCTGACTTCACAAAGTGAGGGGGAGAGTGGTGCTGTGGGTTAGTTTCTGTGGGACTCTAGTCTGGTGCTCTGCTCCCTGAAAAGGAGGTTCTGGCACCAGGGTTGTTTGAGGAAAAGGCGTCTACCCCAGCCCCCTCAGGGGGGCTCTGAATACACATTGGTTTTGAAAGACAGGAATCCCCGGCATCAGGGCCTCTATGGATGTCTGTTTACTGTGGTTCCTCCTCACCTTTATCTGCTGATAGAAGCCCACATTTGATGCACATTTACTAGCATCCCAAGACAGTGCTGGTCCCAGAGTGCCTTTGGCAAATGATATTTTTGGGCATTCAGTCTATTCATCTGTGTAGAAAGAAACCTGCTTTCGTATTATCAGGCCTGGTTTCAACAAACACTTACTGTATCTCTACCATGTCAGCCACTGAGTTATGTGCAGGGTGTGGGGGATGGGACAGAAGGTGTGAGGGCCTCCATCTGGTGGGAGCTCCCTGGAGGGAGGTGTCATAAGTACAGTGTACTGGTGGGGGAGGCACTATAATGGACAAGCAGGGTCTATAGAGTAGTGGCTAGGAGTACAGGCTTTGTCATCAGAAATCCCTGGGTTCAAATCCCAGCCCCACTACTTCACAGCTGTGAGCAGCCGACTCACCCTCGTCTTCATCTGTGAAATGTGGGTGCTCTCCCTCATATAGTTGCTCTGAGATGAGGGAGAGAGGTACTCGGTTAAACTACTTCCACAAGGTTCAGCTCAGAGTAGGTACCCAATAAACATGGCCATTGTCGCCATGATTCTTGTTGCCACAGTGACTGTGGGACAGAAGATGAACAAAATCCAACCTGGAGCGTTCAACCCTGGCAGGGCTGATGTTGGCCAAATAAGAACATGAATGTCTGCCTTAAGGTGCTTAAAGAACCTCTAAAAGGGTGATCTGGCTCTTTAAGGAGGTCGGAGAGGGCTTCCCCAAGGAGATGTGACCAGGTGCAGAGAGGAGGGAAGACCATTCCACGCTGAAGGGTCAGAGTGTGCTAGACCCTTTGGAGGTGAAACCAAGGGGCTGAGTGGAGGTGGGTGGGCCGGAGAGCAGAAGCGAAGAGGCTGTGGAGTGAGGGAGGAGCTGGGAGGCAAGAGAGCACCGGAACAGGCAGGGCTGCGGGGGTGGCTTCGGTTTCTACCCTCAGAGCAACGAAAGCCATGCGAAGGTTTGAGCAGGAGGCTTTGTTTGTTTGAATTTTATTACGAGGTGCTGTGGGAGGAAGGGGCCCCGGGGGGTGGCCACCTTGCTGGGCAGGGTTGAGCCAGGGAAGAGGTCTTGGAGGAGCTGGCCTTGGAGATTGAGGACAAGTTTAGGGAAAGAGCGTTCCAGTCTCTCTAGCCTCAACAGTGAACCACAGTACAGCAAAACTTGTTCCTCTGCCTGGATTCAAGCTGTCTGTTCCCACGGAGGGAGCATATGCTGAACGGTTGGAATCACAGTTTACTTTCCTATGGAAAAGATGGCTGTATCAGGGCACGGCTTCTAAGGCAAGTCCTGAGAGCCTAGGCTTGTCTGGATGGTTCCCTGATGGTCCTCATTGCAGGGGAGGGACACATGGCATGGAGCAGGGAGCTTCCACCTTCCAGAACACCAGCTCATGATATGTTGGCCCATTGGGAATTGATCATTAGTAATTGCTAAAGGACCAACGTTTGTGGATAATTCACTTGTCTTATAAATGAGCACATATGCAAAGATTCCTATATCATAATTGCCCTCGTGCACGTGTTTCCCCTTCATCGTTCCAGAATAAGGGATAAAGAGGATGAAATGAGAAATTCAGGGATTGTGCATGATTTGCAGACTGTTAAACTTGCAGAGGGCTTAGGGAGCGATCTTACTTCTGAAACCTTAGTTGTGTCAACTGCAATTAGGGCTTGTGATTTCTGATAGCGCAGGAAGTTTTATTTTCTTTTCAATTGTAACCTAGGGATACATTTTTCATAAGGTGAAAGGAGGGCGCAGCTGGTGGTGAGGGAGGAAGCAGACCATCTGCCTGCAACTGTGGCTGTTGTCTGGGAAGGTCCTGTCCTTTGTGTTGCAGCCCACACACAGTGGAGAACCAAGGTGCTCCGGAGGGGGCCCAGAACTGGTGATTAGGAGGCTGAGCTCCTGGCCATTTCTGTCCTATCCTCAGACAAACCACTTCTGCTCTCCAGGGCTCATGGACTCCGCAGAGGTTGTGTGAGAGCGTGGACTTGGACGCACGTGTAGGTAAAAGGGCCGTTGCCGCGCTGCCGGCACTAGGTGGCGCCAGTGCCCACATGATCTGCATTGGTGGCGTGTGGGACCGCCCAGCGCCCCGGGCTGACACCAGATCAGTAAAACCGGCAGCCCTTAGTGTGAAGGTCGACCAGTGTCTGTGCCGGTGGTCTCAGCCTTCGGTCTGCCTCCTCCCCAGCCCCCCCGCGTGCTCCCGCTTCCCCTACACACTCACCTCTCATACGTTCCAGGAAGGGATGCGGCTCACCTGGCAATGCCCTGCCCTGGGGGGTGCCCAGGTCCTACCCACCCCCTGCCGTGGGCCCAGAGTCAGCCTGTGCGGTCCTCAAAGCAGCTCCCCAATCCGCACTTCTTTCTTCATCGGGGTTTGTGTTGTGTCTGTGGGCTTTGTTTTCTCGGCCCTCCAGTTCAGAAGGCAGTGGCTTGGGGGGAAATGAGGGTTCACTTGGCCCAGGGCCCTTAACATATCCTGCAGGTCCCCAGTCGTCACGTGCCCCTTATTGGCGTGACCTGGGCAAGCTGGCTAGCCTTGCTGGGCCTTGTTTGGGGCAAGGCTACATCTACTTTGCGGTGAGGATTTACTGAGGCAAGGTGTAAAAGGCCCCTTCCCCAGTGCCAGGTTCAGAGCAGAGATCAATGAGTATCATTCATTCACTCACTCATTCACCATGCCAGAATATGAGCGGTTCCCACCCTTACTCCAGGGCGTGCAGGGAAGGTGCCACCCACTAGACTTCCTTTGGGTGACCTGGGAGGGTCTGACACCTCCCGGCAGACAGGGGCTCTGCTTCCTTCTCCACAATTTGGGTTTCACAGAAGGTGCTGCCGAGGCCTTAGCTGCCACGACGTCGTGTTTGGCTTGGCAATAGGGAGGCTTCCTTGTCCTGGACTTGGCTTATTTTCTGATTTCAGTCATGGGTTTGGGCCGTGCAGCCTGGACAACATGGTGAAACCCAGTCTGTACTAAAGATAGAAAAAATTAGCCGGGCATGGTGGCGTGTGCCTGTAATCCCGGCTACTTGGGAGGCTCAGGCAGGAGAATCACTTGAACCCAGGAGGTGGAGGTTGCAGTGAGCTGAGATCATGCCATTGCACTCCAGCCTGGGCGACAGAGTGAGACCCTGTCTTAAGAAACAAAAAAAAAAGGAAAATCACTCTTAGCCCTGCTGATCTTCAGTTGTCATAGACAGGGTAAAGAGAGAGCCCATCGAGAAGGCCCCCGGCATCTCAGCTCGCCAGCTTGGAACACACAGGTGAGAATCAATGCAGGGCGCCCATTGTTAACCCCAGGTTTATATTAGAGTTATCTAGAAAAGTTTTTTAAAAAGTTCCATGCCCAGGCACATGAGACCTGTTAAATCATAATCACTGGAGTGGGGCCATAATTTTTAACCTACCCTGGAGGATTTTAATGAATAGCCATTGGTGAAGCCCACCTTGGAGTCCCATCTCTGTTTGCAGATACCGTGTATTTAATGCCACAGTCCCCTTGCTTTCCACATCCCCTGGGGAAGGCTCTTCACCCTTCTCACCATTCAGCACAGCCTGGCCTCACCTAGTGTCTCTGTTACACTCAACAGATCTGATCGGTTGGAGCACACTCACACTTTTTTGTACTGTAGCACTTTAGGCCTTTAAAAAAAGTTATTTTTCATTAAAAATAAAAATTGTGTATATTTATGGTATACAACTTGGTGTTTTAAAATATGTGCACATTGTCCACTACAGGATACTACACGGCTATAAAAAAGAACAAAATCATGTCCTTTGCATTAACATGGATGCAGCTAGAGGCTAGTGCCCTAAGTGAACTAATACAGAAACAGAAAACCAAAGACCACATGTTCTTGCTCAGAAGTGGGAGCTAGACATTGGGCATTGGGCACATACGGGATATTAATCTGTTCTCTGCTATAAAGAACTACCTGAGACTGGTCATTTGTGGGGAAAAGAGTTTTGTGTTTTGTTTTGTTTTGAGATGGAGTTTTGCTTTTGTTGCCCAGGCTGGAGTGCAATGGCGCAATCTCAGCTCACTGCAACCTCTACCTCCTGGGTTCAAGTGATTATCCTGCCTCAGCCTCCTGAGTAGCTGAGATTATAGGCACCCACCACCACGCCCAGGTAATGTTTTGTATTTTTATTAGGGATGAGGTTTCACCATGTTGGCCAGGCTAGTCTCGAACTCCTGACCTCAGGTGATCTGCCAGCCTTGTCCTCCCAAAGTGCTGGAAGCTACCACGCCTGGCCAGAAAAGAGGTTTAATTGACTCACAGGTCTACCGGCCTAACAGGAAGCATGACTGGGAGGCCTCAGGAAACGTACAGTCATGGCAGAGGACGAAGGTGAAGGAAGCACATCTTCACGTGGCAGCAGGAGAGAGAGAGCAAAGGGGGAAGTGCCACACACTTTCAAACAACCACATCTTGTGAAAACTCATTCACTATCACGAGAACAGCAAGGGAGATGTCTGCCACCATGATTCAATCACCTCCCTCCAGGCCCCTCCTCTGACACATGAGGATTACAATTTGAGATGGGATTTGGGTGGGGACACAGAGCCAAACCATCTCACATGGACATAAAGATGAGAACAACAGACACTGGAGTACAAAACAGGGGCATGGGGGCAGTCAAGGGTTGAAAAATGACCTATGGTAGTGAGCTACTCTGCTCACTACCTGGGTGACAGGATCAATCGTACTCCAAACCTCAGCATTACATAAATATACCTTTGTAACAAACCTGCACAAGTACCTCCTGAATCTAGAATGAAAGCTGAAAAATAAAATATGTATAGATTGTGAAATGGCTAGATCAAGCTAATTAACATAGGCATTGCCTCACGTACTCCTTTTTTAGTGGTGAGAACACTTACCATCTACTCTCTCAGCAATTTTTAAGTATACAACGCGTTGTTATTAACCATAGTCACCATGCTGCCTTTGGCCTTGCTCCTCGCAGCATGCTGCTGCTGGCTTGGGTGTGACCTGGGACCTGGCTCTTCCACATTCTTTCCCCCATTCAGCATCGGTGTTTTACCAAGATCACCAGGTGATTCTTAGGCATCTTAAAGCCTAGGAAGCACTGGTTTAAAAAACAGACCTTTTTTCTCTCACACCCACACTTTTTTTTTTTTTTTTTTTTTTTTTTTAGTGAAAATTTCAAACGTACAGTGGAGCTGAAAGCATTTTACAATGAATATCCCTAAGCAATTCCTTTAGCTACAGCCCTAACTTTGTAGTGGGCAGAGTTCTGGAGAAGGCTCCTTGGAGGGAGCTGCATGCAGTGCTTCTCTGGGATGCCTATCGCAGGTCCCAGTTCAGGAATTCTGGGCTCTGGGTGACTATGTGTGTATTAGGGTGACTCCTGCTAAATGCATGTTTTTATGATCTATGCAACTCACTTCCATTGCAGAAGGCGTCCTATGCGGGTCTCTTTTTTGCAACTCTAGTAGTCTGATGAGCGTACTTTTCATCTTTGAATCTCCAGGGCTCTAACAATGCCTGGCACATAGTAGGTAATCCAAATATATTTCTTGAATTGATTCTCCATCCCCCAGCATGAACAACATGGCACAAATAATTGATTCAGGGAGCAAAGAAGTTAATTAATTTCCCCAAAAACAGTTAATATGAATTTCGTGAACTGGAGAGAAATGGAAATTGACTAAGTCAACATAACTTTGTCTTCCTAATGAGCTGTCTATGCCTTCATTTTCTAAGGGCAGCTGGCAGGTGTCATCCTTCCTGGCAGATTCAATCTTTATCAGAACATCAAAGGCAAGTGGAGGCATTGTGCTTCAACTCTGGGTTTGCAGATGAAGAAAATGGTTCCCTTTTCCAGAACTGGCCTCATGTTATATTTTACTGGGGTCATATTAGGGAAGGGCGGAGAATGAAGAATCCTGTGAAGGACTCTTCTCCACAATCCACCTTCTTTCCATTCCTCCTTCCATCCAGCACGGGGAGATGAATGGGCTGTGGTTATTCTGAGAGTTGTCCTTGGCACAGTGGCTGTCCCTCTGCCCCCAGACATGAAGAAATGTCCTCTGCTTGGTGAAGCCTCTTTTATCCTATCCTCTAGAACCCATGGCACATGTCATCTTCTCCAGAAATCATCCTCCAAATCCCCACTCCCTCCTGCCAAGTCCTATTGATCCCCCTCTCCCTGGGGCTGCCACGACACCCTCTACTTTCCTCTTGAGTCTTCCCAGTCTGCATGCAATCAGTGCTCATCATCTGTGCTCCTGTTCCAGAGTCAGAGCTGCTGAAGGCAGGGGGGACATCTTTTTTGCTCTCCAAGTTTGGAAAAGGGCAAATGTGGTCCTGTCACCTTCCCACCTTCCGTAAGTGGCCAACGTGCTCTCTCCTCACCTACCTGAATCTCAGGCACCTTGGAACTTGCTGGGTTGCCTCCCTGACCCGTGGCAGCATCTGAGTACTCATCTCCTTCTTCCTCAAACCCATCATCCACGCTTGGCACTTCCTGGAGCTTTTGCTCATTTCACACAAACTCGTTTACAAAAATGTCGTCATGATTCTGGCCACTGGAAAGAGATTCTGACACAGACAAGAGCCTCTGAGATCCAGTTTATGGGAGGGCACTCCCTTATCACCACACAAAGCACCCAGGTCGACCACTCACCCTCTTCTGTTCATAATAGTCTAGATGTGGCTGGATCATTGGGGATATATTTCCTAACGTAGATATCAGGCTGCTCTGTTTTGTTTTATTATATACATAGCTTCCGTAAATTATAGGCCTGCATTTCCCTCCATCCCCCGTATAAATACACTAAGGGTAGATAAAGACAATTACAAATCTGCCATCTAGATCTGTGCAGGCAGGAAGCACGCTAAGAGTGGGCGGCTGAGATCAGCCCGCTGGCTACTGTGGTTGCAAGTGTACAGTGGGTAGAGGGAGCTGCGGTACAACACGGTGAAGAGGGACACTGGCCAGAAACCCTAAGAAAATTGACTTCATTTTCCTTCCTTTAAATTCAAAATTTTTCAGGTACATAGTAGGTGCATGTATTTACGGGGTATATGAAAGATTTTGATACAGGTAGGTAATGCATAATAATCACATCAGGGTAAACAGGGTGCCCATTCCCTCAATCATTTATCCTTTCTGTTACAAACAATACAGTTGTACTCTTTTAGTTACTTAAAATGTACAATTAAATTATCTTTGACTATTATCATTCCATTGTGTTAGCAAATACTCGGTCTTATTCTTTCTATTTTTTTTGTACCCATTAATCTCCACTTTCTTCTCCCCATTCCCCACTGCCCTTCGCAGCCTCTGGTCACCATCCTTCTACTGTCTATCTCCATGAGTTCAATCGTGTTAATTTTTTGCTCCCACAAATAAGTGAGAACATGTGAAGAACATTTGTCTTTCTGTGCCAGGCTTATTTCACTTCCCATAATGGTCTTGACTTGGCCTTCTTGATCCCCCATCTCCTGGCAGATGAAGCCTCTGGTTTACCCCCTAATTATAATGAAATGCTAGTAGGACCTAGGAAAGAAAATAGCAGAGCAGGGCAGGGTGTGATGTGGAGAGGGCAGAGGCTGGGGAGGAGTAAGGAGGAGGAAGGGGGTGGAGGGAGGGAGGGAACTGAACCTCTTCATTGATGTGAGCAAGTCATCCCCTCAAGTCTTTGAGTCTTGGCCAGAGTGCTGCTGCTTTTAGGGCCCCTGTAGAGTCAGGGGTCTCAGAATAAAGTGAAGAGAGTCCCTGCTGCAGGACTCAGCTAGGGAGTGGGGAGTGGGGCTGGGAATGGTCCTGCTGGTAGGGTTGGGTGAGGCGCTGCATGCTGCTTGGTCTCTGAATCCTGGCCAGGGTTTGGGGAAGCAGAGAGCCAATGACATTCACTTACATTTTCCTTATCCCCCTGCGTGTTCTCATTTCCCTTCCTCCTAGTCCAACAAGTGGCTGTGTCTATGTGTCCATTGTTTCAGAGAGATTTGTGGCAGGGAGGAAAGTGATCAGCAATTCTTTTAGACTTCTGTGTTCTAAAAGTCCCTGTCCTTAGGGAACAGCAGAGGGGCTGAAAAATGATGGTGAGGATTCTTGTGGGAAAGTTTCTTGCAGCATTGGTGGTGGTGGTCTGGGCACAGACCTCCTGGGTGGCTCCCCTGGGCTCTTGTGGAAGCCCCAAGAAGAATGTCTGCCTTCCACGCTCCTTGACCCAAATGCCTACAGGACCCTTGCATCAGTGAGCAGAGAGGCCTGCAGCACCCCTGCTGGTCTGCTGATTCTTCCCACATGGGTGCCGTAGGAGATGCTGTTATACACCATCCAGATCCCCCTTCCCACTGAAGGATGGATTCCTCTGCTGCTGGGGGTGCTGCCAGACACTGCCCTTGGCTAAAGAGATCTTTCTGGTTCAAGATCACACTCCTTTCTAGGGACAGCTGTATCCAGTGACTGGTGGGTACAAGAGTGTGAATCCCAGGATCCTTTCACTGCAATTAAAGGGCCATGTAGCTTCCCAGCTCTCTGTGGGTGGGCTGCGGTTGAGACCGCATAGTAGCCCAGCATCTCTCTCTGCCCGGTTCTGCATCTTTCTTTCTCCTTTCCCTAGGGTTGATGCAATGAGCACTTCCTACTTAGCTTCCTGCATGCAATCTTGCTCAAGGTCAACTTCAGGGGAACCCAATCTATGACAGGTACAGGAACTATTTCCCTCCTATGAGAAAAATGAAAGTGCAGGGTAATGATGCAGGGGTGACCGTGGCTGTTGACGTCCGTGGGCATCCTAGGAACAGGACAGCCCGGGGACCGCAGCCTTTTCTGACGGAGATGCCTGATGCTTGGCCCCCACTGGCCAGTGCCCTAAGAATATGTGGGTCCAGGGTTGGCACATCTTACAGGTCTTATGAGAAGCTGGACATCTGGATTTTTTAAAAATGTGAAATCTCTTGATTAAAAAAAATCATCATGTGGGCCAAAAAAGAATAAATGCCTCTGCAGACTGCATCGGAGGTGTGAGTTTTTAGTTTATGACCCTGAGTCCAGGCAGACAGGGCCAAAGGCAGTCTCAGAGGAAATTCCACACCCAAATGCTGCATGGACAAGGCTCTGAGGACAGTGGTCATGGACCACATGGGCGCCCTGTCCCGGTGAGACTCCTGTGGCTCACACTGGGGGGTGCAGGCCGAATCCCCAGAAAAACTAAGCCTCAGTGTCCCACCAACCTGGAGGAATGGGACTGTGAATTGGAAGTCAAGGGGAGTGATGGGAAACAGAAAGCAATATTCTTATTCACCTGAGTGTGTGATTCAAGATTCCCTCTACGTAGATTGATGCTACCGGAAGATTTTAAAAAGCTGAAAGCTGCTCCTGTTAGGGAAGTCTCCACTCCAGAGGGGCTAAGTCACTACGTATAAAATATCAGGGTCTATGAAATCTTATTCCGTTAGATTTAATTGCATTAATACTACTATTCAATTCTGCCAAAGGTATGTCTGAGATTGTTTTTTCTAATAACACAAAGAGCTCAAGTCTGGATGAGTTTAAAATAATAACCCTTTAAAAAATATGATTGAATGTGGCCCTGCATGACACCAAGTTCTGGGACAGGGAAACTCAAAGCTGATGTTGATGGCATGAAAAAAAATAGAAATAAATGGTTTCTTTCTTCCTCCCCCACAATTTGTTACAGCATCTGGATATTTTTGTGGATGATTAGAAACCAACTGCTGTCTGACCCTTCGACTTCAGACCTTCACCTCAAACAGCATGTGTGTGTCAAGCTGGAAGGTACACATGGGACCTCACCATCCTGCACTTCTCCAGCAAGTGGAACCCGCTGTAAGGGGATCTGGTCATGGGCCCATCCAAGGGTACATCAGGTGAATCAGGTAAGAACTTAGGCTTAATTCTTCTTTGTGCCCTTGGGCCTAGCACAGCACTTAGCACAGGTCAAGGTCATTATTAACAGAATCTCCTGGGTTGCTGAACCCAGGACCCTGGTCTAGGGCTCTTATTGATTCTTTTTTCTCCCTTGTCTCTGACATCCATCCATTCTGTGAGGCCCAGTGATGCCACTTATGACAGATTTCTTGGGTATCCCTCCCTAAGCCTCTCTACCTGGACTATCTTAGAAGCACCCACCCTGTTGCAGGGCACTGCTCAATACCACCCCCATGACTGCCAGCTGGATCTTCCTGGAACACAGAACAGGCCTTGTTACTTTCATGCTTAATAATCCTGGAAGGCACTTCGTTGGCTTCCAGCTGAAGCATCAACTTCTCAACAAAGTGCCAATGTTTTCTCTATCCAGCCTCAGTTCCTGCCCTAACCATCCTACTTCTCTCTCCTCAAGCTCCTCCAGGTCACCTGGAGCCCCAGCTAGAGCAGGGAATAGGACTCACCCTCTGAAAAGGCTAAGGGTGGGGCTCTGCAGTCACACAGTCCTGGTAGTGTGTCCTGTCACTTCCCAGCTGGACAACTGGGCAAGTTAATGACCTTTCTTAAACACCCCCTGTCTCCTTGCTTGGAAAACCGGGTTGACACTCCTGCCAATGCCCACATCAATATCACTTTTTCTAATACTACTTACCACCCAAGTTTGTTGTGAGGATACAGTGAGATTAAAAAGCCTAAGCAGAGTACCAGGCACAGGGTCAATGGTAAATGAATGCAGGCTGAGCAGGGAGGTCTGGAAGGGATAAGCAAGAAAGAGGCGAACAGTGACTGTCCTTGGTGGCAGAACTTTTGAGGAGTTTTTCTTTAAACTGCCTTTATCATATTTTATGTTAGAATATGTTAGGATGTCCTAAAACTTGCAGGTCTTATCGAGCAAGAGTTGAAGATGATTTCCTCTCTAGGAAATCCTAACTATTCTGGACAAAATGTGCCCCCTGCCCTACACCTCTGTTAGCACTTTGCAGCTACTGTAACCTGGCCAGCACAATAGTTGATCATTCAATTGCCCTGCCTGCAGCCCGCACTGGGAAGTACCCAGAAACCGTGTTTTTATGGGTCTCAGCTTTTCCGAGACTTGGCATAACCCAAGGCATCGAGGGCATGCTTGTTAAAATGACTTGAAGCCTCTCTTGCTGCTGTCAGGTTTTGCTTTACATGGTCTCAGTTACTCACAAATCTCAGTCTGAAAGTGCTAAATGGAAAATTCCCTAAGTAAGCAATTCATAGCTTTCAAATTTCATGTCATTCTGGATAGTGTGGTGAAGTCTCATACTGTCCTGCTTCATCCCACCCGGGACACAAATCCTCCTTTGTCCATGGTGTCCATCCACGCTGTAGATGCCTCCCACCTGGCAGTCACTCAGGGGTAGCCTCTCTCAGGCCGACCGTCAAGGTGTTGCAGTGCTGTGTTCAAGTAATCCTTACTTCATTTAATAATGCCTCAAAGCGCAAGAATAGTGCTCTTCTCTCCCTCTAAGCCCTCTGGTCCTTTGTGTGTGAGGGGTAGTTCCAAGAGCAAGAAGGACTTCCCTGATGCTGGCAATCCAGATATGCCAAAAAGAAGTTGCAAAGTGCTTTCTTTGAGTAAAAAGGTGAAAGTTCTCAACTTAATAAGGAAAGAGAGAAATTCTGTGCTGAGATTACTAAGATGTACAGTGAGAACAAATGTTTCCATGAAATTGTGGGGAGGGAAGAAGAAATTTGTGCTAATTTTTTTCATTGGCACCTCTGACTGCCAACGTTATGGCCACAGTGCATGATAAGTGCTTAGTTAAGATGAAGAAGGCATTCCATTTGTGGGTGGAAAACTTGAAGAGACATATGCTGCAATCAATGGGAACATGTTGCACCAGAAGACATTGAGCTGATACCAAGACTTGAGCAAAGGATTCCCTGAAACAGGTGACACCAAGCCATTTACTGCAAGTAAGAGATGATCACACAGATTCAGGAATAGATTTGGACTGAAAAACATAAAAGTTGCTGGAGTTGCTGCATTTGCTGATGAAGAAGATGCTGCCACATTTCTGGCAGAGTTGAAGTTAATTAAGGAGAAAGGATATCATCCAAAGAAAATCTTCAACTGCAGTGAAACTAGGCTCTTCTGGAAGAAGATGTCACATAGAACCTACATTCATAAAAGTGCAAGGGAGGCACCAAGGCCATAAAACGTAGAAGGACAGGTTGACTCTGGTATTAGGTGGCAATGCTGCAGCACATATGATAAAGCCAGGTGTAGTGTACAGGATGAAGAATACACACACTGTCAAAAACAAAACCAGGAAAGGCACGGTGGCACATGCCTGTAATCTCAGCACCTGGAGAGGCTGAGGCAGGTGAATTACCTGAGGTCAGGAATTCGAGGCCAGCCTGGCCAACATGACGAAACCCAGTCTCTACTAAAAATACAAAAATTAGCTGGATGTGGTGGCATGCACCTGTAGTCCCAGCTACTCGGGAGGCTGAGGCAGGAGGTGGAGGTTGCAGTGAGCCAAGATGGTGCCACTGCACTCCAACCTGGTGACAGCGAGACTCCATCTCAAAAAAAAAAAAAAAAAAAGAATTGGACAAAACATGTAGCAAAACAAGGAAAGAATGAAGAAATGAGGCAAGGAAAGAATGAAAGCAGGGATTTGTTAAAAATGAAAGTACAGGCATACAGGCTGGTTGTGGTGGCTCATGCCTGTAATCCCAGCACTTTGGGAGGCCAAGGTGGGTGGATCTCTTAAGGTCAGGAGTTCGAGAATAGCCTGATCAACATGGTGAAACCCCGTCTCTACCAAAAATACAAAAATTAGCCAGGCATGGTGGCAGGTGCCTGTAATCCCAGCTACTCAGGAGGCTGAGGCAGTAGAATTGCTTGAACCTGGGAGGCGAGGTTGCAGTGAGCACAGATCATGCCACTGCACTCTAGCCTGGGTGATAGAGCTAGACTTGATCTAAAAAAAAAAAAATGAAAGTACATTTCACAATGTGGGAGTGATAGAGCAGCAGATCAAGGGCCCAGATACTGAATCTTCTCAGATCCAAATACCCCCTAGATCTTTCCCATTGGCCTCTTGGTACTCATCTTATGTAAATGAAGTGGCAGCCTGCAATCAGTCTGATTGGTTGTGGACAGCAACCAATCAGAGGCTGAAGTGAAGTTACAAAGATCACACTACTGTGCAAACATCTGATTGGTTGCACAAAGCAACCAATCAGAGGCTAAAGTGAAGTTATGAAGTTGCACTTCTATGCAAATGAAGATGTGGCATGCAATCAGTCTGATTGGTTGTAGACAGCAACCAATCAGAGGCTGGAGTGAAGTTACAAAGTTACACTCCTATGCAAACGTCTGGTTGCAAAAAGCAACCAATCAGAGGTACTTTGAACTTCCCATATGCCCAGCAGAAAAGGTGGGAGTTTGCAAAGGGAATAGCCTCTAGTCCTTTTGTTACTTAGGCAAGGAAAGTTAGGATTTTCCTTTCAATTTAGTTCTAGAAAGTTGGGGGCAAATGGCCCTAGGTTCCCTGGCTCCAGACCCTATTCTCCTGCCTCATTCCCACCATGGTAGATTTCAAGATATCAATGTAAGATTACATAACACAAAGTTGGGAGTAGATGTGCATAATCTACTCTCATTAAACCACCTTTACAACTCAATTCTCCCCTCATATATTTAAGTCAGACTGCTGTTCCCTTCAAAGGGGATGATAGAACAAAATGGAAAAGTTATTATTTGCAAATATTGTCACGTAAATTATCTCTTTATACCTCTTCTGCACCTTGGCTCTTCTGCTTCCTCAGTTGAATCCAAAGCTATCTCAGCTTTGCTTTAGGCATGGAAGAAGATTGATAATTGCTTTGTGGCTTTAGGGAAACTGGCTCCCAGATAAATGGAGAAGATCTTTTAGTGCAAAAGTTCAAAACAGCTTTCCAGGCAAAACCAGTTAGAAGGAGCTTAAACTGAAACAATAGGAGTTTTTATTTCCAAGAAATTCAAAATATTTTCTCCTCTCTAGTTTACCTCTTCTAAAAATAAAAGATTAACACCACCACATACTTCTCAAAATGACTAGCACAAAAGATAGTGACACCACCAAATGCTAGTAGGGACGTGGAGAAACTGGATCAATCATTCACTGCTGGTGAATATGTAAAATGGCATAGCCACTCTAGAAAACATTTTGCCAGTTTCATGAAAAAACTAAAAATGCAAGTGCCATATCACCCAGCAATTGCACTCCTGGGCATTTAATCCAGGAAAATTAAACTATATTCACACAGAAAGCTGTACACAAATGTTCATAGCAACTTTTTTCATGATAGTCATGTTATGGAACACACTTGTGTTCTGCTATCTCCCCCCCAAATTTGTATGTTAAAATTCTAACCCCCAAAGTGATGATATTAGGAAGTGGGGCCTTTGGGAGATAACTAGATCATGCGGGTAGAGCCCTCAATAACATAATTAATGCCTTATGTAAAAGACCTCAGAGAGCTCTTCTGCCCTCCTTCTGGCATACGGGGATACAATAAAATCAGCAGTCTGCAACCTGCAAGATAGCCCTCACCAGAACCCCACAATGCTGGTAACCTGATATCAGATTTCCAGTCTCAAGAATTGTGAGAAATAAATTTTTGTTGTTTATAAGCCACTGAATCTATGGTACAGCAGCTTCAACTGACTAAGACAAGTGAAAGACTGGAAACCCTTCAACAGATGAATTGTGAAACAAACTATGGTATATCCATACTATGGAATACCACTCTGCAATTAAAAAAAAAAAAAGAACTATGGATATACACAGCAACCTAAATAAATCTCCAGGGAAATTATGCTGAGTGAAAAAAGCCAGAGTGACAAAAAGTTTGCATGCTCTATGATTCCATTCATATAACATTATTGCAATGACAAAAATATAGAGATGGAGAAGAGTTGTGGTTGCCAGGGGCCAGGGACTAGACATAATGTGAGGTAGAGTGAAGTTTGGCTATAAAAAGCAACATGAGGAATCTTTGTGATGTTCCAACTGTTGAGTATCTTGACTGTGATGGTGGATACGTGAACCTATATGAGTGACAAAATTGTATAGAAGGTAACACACAATGCAGACAATCAGTAAAAGTAAAATTGGGGAAATCTCAATAAAATAGCTGGATTATATCAATGTCAAGATCCTGGTTGTGGTAGCATACTGTAGTTTTGCAAGATGTTACCATTTGGAAAAATTGGGAAAAGTGTGCAAAGGAGAAAAGAAAAATTTAAAAAGAAAAGTCAGAGAGGCCGGGTGCAGTGGCTCACACCTGTAATCCCAGCACTTTGGGAGGCTGAGGCGGGCGGATCACGAGGTCAAGAGATCGAGACCATCCGGGCCAACATGGTGAAACCCCGTCTCTACTAAAAGTACAAAAAAATTAGCTGGGCATGGTGGAGCTCGCCTGTAGTCCCAGCTACTCGGGAGGCTGAGGCAGGAGAATTGCTTGAACCCGGGAGGCGGAGGTTGCAGTGAGCCGAGGTCGCGCCACTGCACTCCAGCCTGGCGCCTGGTGACGGAGTGAGACTCTGTTACAAAAAAAAAAAAAAAAAAAAAAACAGAAGAAGTCAGAGAAAAACCAAAAAAAAAGACAGAAAAGAGAAGTTTCTCAACTCCAGGGTTCTCCAATGAGAACTCTTATTTAATAGCGGAATTTAATTTACTTGCTTCCCCTGGATGTCCCCTCTTCAGCACTAACCTTTTTGTCCATTAATATTTTCATTTAAATGTCTATAGGTATTCAGTTTCTCTCAATTTGCAACTGTGTGTTATGTGCACCACACACAGTGTTTTCTGGTCATCTTCTCATGTCTCTCATCTCACACAGTTATTCTTATCCGTAGTGTTCTTAATGGTTGACTGTTTTTCAAATCTGGTGACTTCCACATAACAACAATGTTGACAACACTGGCCCAGGCCAATTTCAATCTGATCTGGCAACCTCATTTCATTTTCCAGGGCAAGCCTTCTTTAAATTATGCCACTCTCATGCATCTTATCTACCAGAAAGTAGTCTAGAAAAGTCTTGTATTCTAGTCATTTTTGAGAGTGCTGGTTAAGAATAAGAGCTTTGGAATTTGACAGAACTAGGTTTGAATCAAGGGCTTGCCATTTATTAGCTGTGGCCTTAGGTTGAGTGTTTCCTCACCTGTAAAATGGGAATAAAAATAGTATCCATCTCACAGGCTGTTGTGAGGATTAAATGAGATAATGTATGTCAAGTGCCTAGCATACAGAAAGTTATTGATTATTATTTTTCTTTTACTCTTGGTCTTACTTCCCTTAGACCTTATGGCATGTCCAGATTTACGCCCATGGGCTATTTAGGTATCTAAGTCTAGGAGTCATTGCTTCAGTCTTCTGCCTGCCAGTGCCTTGCACGCTTTTGCTACCTGGTGCCTTTGTAAAGGTAAAACAAAAGACTATGGACAGAATAGTAGAGGAATGTGGTTATTAACAAGACACATCTGAAGGTTCAGTCTCACCCTTATTTGACTCCTAAGCCTAGAATACAGTGCAGCCTTTTCTTGCCTTCTTAGCCCTTGAGTGGTATTAGTAATAGCCCATATGGGCCACCATAGATGTGGGAAAAACAGCAAGGAGCTTATAGGCTTATCCATTTGGTTTTTTTTTTCTTCCCAGTTCCAACCATATCCTTCAGGTCCTGGAGCTCAACTAGTCAGAAATGTGGTTTCTTTACTCAGAAAATTCTGGATAGGATGGGAAAATCTTTCAAAGCCCATTGAAAAAAGCAAACAATATCAACAATATTATCACAAGCCTTTTTTTCCCACAGAGGAGGTAGTATATGGTAGGACAGTAATTCTCTCAGTGCGGTTTCTAGACCAGCAGCATCAGCATCACCTAGGAGTTTGTTCAAGATCCAAAATCTTGGGTCCTACCTCAAACCTTCTGAATAAGAAACTCTGGAGGTAGGGCCCAGAAATCTGTGTTTTAACAAGCTCTACAGATGACTCTGATGAACACTGAAGTTTGAGAGCCACTCACTGAGGTAGTGTTTAGGAGCACAGACTCTGAAGTCAAATTGCTTGGATTTCACTTTCTGCTCTTCCATTACTGGCTTATGTGACTTTGGGCAAGCCAATTACACACCCATGCCTCAATTTCCTTATCTGCAAAATGGGAATAATAGTATTCTCTTCTTGATCCTCCTTTTTGTCCTCTCTTGGCTTCGGTGACACTGCATTGTCCTCCTGGTTTATCTTCTACCCCATTGGCTCCTCCATCTCTTTCACTAGTTCCTTGTCCTCTGCTTGACTTCTAAATGTTGGAGCCCCAGGGCTCAGAACAGGAACCTCCTCCTCATTTCCATTACATTTTCTCCCTAGATAATGTCATGCAGTCCCAAGGCTTTAAATATTACCTATGTGCTATTGACCCCCAAAGTAATTAATATCTCTGATTCTGACATCCCCCAGAACTTGAGACATGTACGTCTGACTATGTGATGCCTCTATTTGTGGTACTTGATCGCCCCCTCCCACCCCCTGCAAGCCCCTTCTCCTTGAATCTTCCCCATCTTAGTAAAGAATCCCATCATTCACCCAAGTTAAGAAACTTGGAAATACCTTTGAAGCTTCTCTTTTCTAGCCTGCATCCAAACCATCACCAAAACATGGTGGCTCTAACTCCAAAATACATACAGAATTGTCCTTGGTTCTGCTCCCCACCAAATTACTTTAAGCCACCACACTCACATTGTCTCCTTGCAATAGTCTCGTAACTGGTTTCTCTGCTTCCACTCTCATTCTATTATAGTCTATTCTCCAAAAGTATCAGAGAGATCTTTAAAAAAGCAAATCTGCTTAAGACCTTCCAATGCCTTCCCTGAACAAGTGTTTAGAACAAGAATAAAAACCAAGCCCCTGACCCAGGCCTGCAAGGCCTCTCTGATCTGAACTCTGGCTACCTCTCCAACCTCCTCTCTCGCAACTCTCCCCATTGTTCCTGACATTCCTATCACACCAGCCTTGTCAGCATTTCTTCAACATGCCAAGCTCCTCCCTGCCTTTAGGCTCAGGCACTACCTATTCCTTCTGCCTAGAACATTTCTCCCCTGGGTATGCAAATGACTGGATTTTTATGATTCATATCTTGGCCCAAATGTCACCTCTTCAGAGAGGTGCTCTTTTACCAGCTAACCAAAAGTAGATTGTCCATTTCAAACACGCCACCCTATCTTTTTTTTTAAGGCACTTATTAGAGCACCTGTCATTTTATATTTGTTTGTGTTTACCTGTCTTTCTGCACTAGAATGTGAGCTCCATGAGAGCAGGAACCTTGACTGTCTAGCTCACTATAGTATCCCAGTGCTTAGCACAGTGCTGGCCCATAAAATGTCCTCAGTAAATATTTGCTGAATTAATGAATATTCTCAAATAGTCATAGCTCTTGGAAATTGGGTATTTCTCCATCTATATGCTGAAACATGCCAGACATGTTTCTACATGCATGTCTATGTTCACGCCTAATCTTAGGCTCTTTTTCGCTCTGAGCAAGTTATGGTATATAGAAAGGAGCTCAATAAATGTTCATGAAATGAATAAATGAAGAAACGAACTTCTTCAGATCTTCATTTTTCCTAGCACATAGACATGAGTCTGTTACTTGTTTGACACATAGCAACTATGAGTCTGTTACTTGTTTGACTATATTTTAGGGCATAGCCTTAAAAGCACTGCCCTCCAAATGAAGGGAGAGAGCTGCCTATATGTAATAATGGAAGAAAGTAGCAGAGGAGTTAGACAAAGTAGTTCCAGAATGAGCTGCAGGCTAGGGGCAGCCAGGGGAGTGGATGGCGGGTTGGCGGTGATGTTCAGTGGGAAGTGAAGATGGAGTGCTTTCGCCACTATAGTGGTTCTGAAACTTAAGTTTTTATACAAAAGCAGTGATGCTTATTTAGAAGGTCTGAAGTAGGGCAACCACCCATTTTGGTTTGTTCAAGACTTTTCCAGTTTTATCACTTAAAGTCTAGTGTCCGGGGAGCCCTTCAGTCCTGGGTAACCCCATATGATTGATCATGCTAGTTCTGGGGTGAGTTATTTTAATATAACACCCCAGGTGTTTCTGATGCAGGTAGTTCCCAGGCCACACTTTGAGACGACACAGGAAAAAGCCTTCGTGGCAGCCCAATTTACCTCACTAGCTCTGATCCCAAATAATAGGGTTGACTCAGCTGCTTGTGTTCTCCTCCCAACCTTAGCTAAAAGAAACACTTTGTAAGGCTTCAATTGATTCAAGAAAATTGAAAATGCAGGGCAAAGTGATTAAACCTCTTACAGATGGAAGAACATTTAAATGCCTAAATTGCTTGACCCCTTTAAAAATAGGGAGAAATGACCAAATTGTATCACCCAAAAAGTTCTAAAATAGTCAGCTAAAAGGAACCACTCAGAATGTGAGTGGCATAGTGTCATTTCTTCCCAGTCTGCTGACCTCTTCGCTTCAATGGCTATGGGCAGCGTAGTTAAGTGATCTGTGAAATGTTAACCTTTCTATCACTACTGCAGCTGCTATCACCAGAATAAATTGGAATTCAGTTGATGAAACGGTGTCAAAGGACACCAGTCTCTCTTTCCTCAATCATCTCTACTTCTTTCAAACATTTTCTGCTGTATTGTCACCGGAGCTTGAGATCCACTCCAGTTTCTTCACCCTAGATTTCATAGCTGAAGTGTGTACGTACGATTAAGGATACAACGTTTAGTTTCAAATAAGCCACAGTGAAGAGGGCCAACTACCTAAGTAAAGGTATATTTTCAATATACATGTTATTTATGGTTTGGGGCACGTGTTAGTGGATAAGTGGAGAATTGGAACCCACATACATTGTTGGTGAGAGTGGAAAATGATGCAGCTGTTGTGGAAAGCAGTTTGGCAGTTCCTCAAACAGTTCAACATAAAGTTACTGTATGACCCGGCAGTTCCATTGCTAGGTATATTCCCCAAAGGATTGAAAACAGGGACTCAAAATAGATATGCTAATGTTCATAGCAGTATTATTTACAATAGCCAGAAGGTGAAAACAATTCAAATGTCCGTTAGTGGATGGATGGGTAAACAAATTGCGGCATGTATTATACATACGATGAAATGTTATTCAGCCATAAAAAGGAAGGAAATTACGATAAACATTAAGACATCGATGAACCTTGAAGACATTATGCTGAATGAAATAAGCCAGACATAAAAGGACAAATATTGTATGATTCCACTTACATGAAATATTTAGAATAAGCAAATTTATAGAGACAGTAGATTAGAGGTAACCAGGGTCTGTGGGGAGGGGCAAGTGTGGAGTTATTCTTCAACTGGTACAGAATTTCCGTTTGGGGTGGTGAAAATACTTTAGAAATAGATTGTGGTAGTGGTTGTACAACAATGTGAATCGTGCACTTAAAATAGTTAAAATAGAAAATTTTGGGCCAGACTTTGTGGCTCATACCTGTAATTCCAGTACTTTCAGAGGCTGAGGCAGGTGGATTTGAGCTCAGGAGTTTGAGACCAGCCTGGGCAACACAGGGAAACCCCATTTCTAACAAAAATACAAAAAATTAGCTGGGCATGGTAGCAGGTGACTGTGGTCCCAGCTACTTGGGAGGCTGAGGCAGGAGGATCACTGGAGCTTGGGAGATGGAGGTTGCAGTGAGCTGAGATCCTGCCACTGCACTTCAGCCTAGGCAACAGAGTGACACCCTGTCTCAAAAAAAAAAATAATAATAAAGAGAGAAAATTTTATGTTACATATGCTTTACCAATTTTTTTAAAAAATGATATGATAATGAGTAGTAACTGGAAAGTTGGAGGTGGTAGTGGGTCCGGGGAGAGAACAATAAGCCTGATACCCTGAAGGTAGTTCCCTGGCAAGCTTTGCAGCTTTGAAGATAAAAATTAACTAGGGCCTGGAGCACTGTATGCAGCAAAGATACAGAAAGTAGTAGATTTCCATCTGAATGTTTAATAAGCCACTCAGATGAGTCATGCAGGTGGTCCTTGAAGCATACTTCCATCAGCTACAAAATCTGTGGGTGGGTAAGTGGTATAAGTTTTGCTAAAGAGGAATTTGAGCAAATGAATGAGTATCTAAGAACCTAGCAGAGCACCTAGTAGGTGCTTAAAATAATTGTGTTGCATTATTGATTGGAGAAAATTGAATGCTGAAGAAACATTTTTGAATAAATAAATTCATATTGTTTCTTTTTTGAAATACCTTTTTCTTCTCTAGGAGCTTCATGCCCCTTCCCTTGAAACTGAACATAAACACAAACTCCTCTGTGAAGCCTTCCTTGATTTCATGTCCCCTGCCACAAGCAGATGTGACCTCTCTTGTAACTATGAGGGGTTATGGAGAGGTATAAGTGCTGGAGTTCAGAGGAGTATTAGGAGCACTGGGAAAGGACAGCTGGGCTAGAAATGTCAGGAAGGATAACAAATTTGCATTCGGAATTTTTGCACTGGAGTGAATTCCTACAAGGGCAGGAAGCTGAGGGTCAATCAACAGCAAAGTGAGCAAGGCCAAATGCCCCAATTGTTCAGGAAGATGAATGAAAACTACAAGTTGGAGGGAAATCGGTAAACCAACGACAAAGTAACCCAGGCCTCATTCCCTGATTGGTCCCAGTGATAAATTCAAAGCATATAGCAACTGCTCTCTTTAACTTCACATTAATGTCGTTGACTCCTTCTAGAACATTTGTTCCTTCCCATTTCTGCATGTGGAAATCCTGCCTGTTCTTCAAGGCACAGTTCTGTTTGAAGCCCCTTCTATGAAGCTTTCTCTCACTTAATGTCTCTCATCTCTAACAGGAAGATGAGCAGACAGCATGAGACTTGGGGTGTAGGGCATTGTTGGAGGTCCTGGGACAAAAAAAGATAGGATAGTGCTATAAGAAGGACATAAGTTTCATATTAAGATTTTGTGCCTAAGTTTGTTCACTTACACTGTGGTTACTATCATTAACAAAGTAACCAACCTGGGCCTCTTATGGTAAGAACTAATTCTGTGAGGTAGGATAGATAACACAGGTGAGTGCAGGGAGTTGGCAGTGACACCTAAGAAGAGAAGGTAGAACTACTAATTGGCAGAGCTGGAATTTGAACCCAGTTTCCTTCAGTTTTGAAACCCATGCTGATAACCTCTATATCAGTTGTTACCAAAATTTAGTATGCATTAGAATTACTTAGGTAGTTAGTTAAAATACAGATTCCTGGGCCTCATACCTGAAAATGTCACTCAGTAAAAGGACCCAGGAACTGAGATTTTAATAGATTCCTCAGTTGATTCTGAATCCAGTGTTCCAAGGACCACCTTCTGAAAAACTTCTCTCTTTCCTTGGTGCCACTGACCTCAATTCTCAACCTACGTTTGTTATTCATGCTTAGTGGTGTCATGGACAACTCATTTTAGAAAAGATTATTTTTCCCCATTGATTGGTCGTGGCATCCTTGTTGAAAATCAGTTGACTTTATTTTTGTATATAGAAAGACACAGAGATCTAGTTACATTCTTCTGCATATGGATATCCAGTTTGCCCAGCACCATTCATTGAAGAGACTGTCCTTTCCCCAATGTATGTTTTTGGCACCTATGTCAAAAATCACTGTAGATGTATGGATTTGTTTCTTGGTTCCCTATTGTGTTCCATTCGTCTATGTGTCTATGTCTGTTTTCATGCCAGTATCATGGTGTTTGGGCTACTATACCTGTGCAGCATAATTTGAAGTGAGGTAATGTGATTTCCCCAGTTTTATTCTTTTTGCTCAAGATAGCATTGGCTATTCTGGGTCTTTTTTGTGGTTCCATATAAATTTTAGTATTGTTTTTTCTATTCTGTGAAGAATGTCATTGATTTTTTTAAAATTTTTATTGTATTTTAGGTTTTGGGGTACATGTGAAGAACATGCAAGATTGTTGCCTAGGTACGCAACTGGCAGTGTGATTTGCTGCTTTCCTCCCCTTCACCTATATCAGGCATTTCTTCCCATGTCATTGATATTTTGACAGAGAATGAATTGAATCTATAGATTGTTTTGACTGTATGGACATTTTAACAATATTGATTCTTCTAGTCCATAAACATGGAATATCTTTCAATTTTTTCGTGTCCTCTTTAATTTCTTTCATCAGTGTTTTATCATTTTCATTGTAGAGATATTTCACTTCTTTAGTTAAGTTAATGCTTAGGTATTTAATTTTATTCATAGCTATTGTAAAGGAGATTACTTTCTTGATTTCTTTTTCAGATTGTTTGCTGTTGGCATATGAAAATGCTGCTTATTTTTGTATGTTAATTTTATATCCTGCAAGTTTCCTGTATTTGTTTATCAGTTCTAATAGTATTTTTACTAGAGTCTTTAGGTTTTTCCAAATATAAAATCATATCATCTGCAAACAAGGATAATTTGACTTCTTCCTTTCCAGTCTGGATGCCCTTCATATCTTTCTCTTGTCTGATTGCTTTAGCTAAGACTTCCAGTACTCTGTTGAACAACTGTAGTCAAAGTGAGCATTCTTCTCACTTAGCGAAAAGTTTCCCATCTTAGTGAAAAGTTTCTGTTTCTCCCCATTCAGTATGATAATAGCTGTGGGTCTGTCATGTATGACTTTTATTGTGTTGAGGTATGGTCCTTCTGTACCTAGTTTATTGAGGGTTTTTATCTTGAAGAAATGTTGGATTTTATCATGTGTATTTTCAGCATCAACTGAAATGAGCATACGGTTTTTGTCCTTCATTCTGTTGATGTGATGTATTACACTGATTGATTTGCATATGTTGAACTATCCTTGCATCCCTGGGATAAATCTCACTTGGTCATGATGAATGTTCTTTTTAATGTTCTTCTGTTTGCTAGTATTTTGTTGAGCATTTTTACATCAATGTTCATCAGGTTTATTGGCCTACAGCTTTTTAAAATACATCTTTGTCCGGTTTTGATATCAGAGTAATACTGGCCTCATAAAATAAGTTTGGAAGTAATCCCTGCTCCTCTATGTTTCAGAATAGTTTGAGTAGGGTTGGTGCTAGTTCTTTAAATGTTTAGTAAAATTCAGCAGAGAAGCCATCTGGCCTCAGGTTATTCTTTGCTGTTGCTGGGAGACATTTTATTATGGCTTTGAGCTCCTTATTTGTTATTGGTCTGTTCAGGTTTTGGATTTCTTCATATCTCAATGTTGGTAAGTTGTACGTGTCTAGGAATTTATTCATTTCTTCCAGGTTTTCCAATTTATTGGCATATAGTGGCTCATGGTAGCCTATAATGCTCCTTTCAATTTCTGCAGTATTGGTAGTGTCTCCTTTTTCATCTCTGATTTTATTTATTTGGGTCTTCTCTTTTTTTTTCATAGTTAGTCTAGCTAAAGGTTTGTCAATTTTGTTTATCTTTGCAAAAAATAACTTTTTGTTTCATTGATCTTTTGTACTGTTTTCTTTATTTCAATTTCCTTTATCTCTGCTCTTATCTTTATTATTTCTTTTCTTCTACAAACTTTGGGTTTGGTTTGTTCTTGCTTTTCTAGTTCTTGAAGATACATTATTAGGTTGGTTATTTGAAATTTTTCTGCTTTTTTGATATAGGTACTTATAGCTATAAACTTTCCTCTGAGTACTGCTTTCACTGTATCCCCTAGGTTTGGTATGTTGTATTTCCATTATCATTTCTTTCAAGAAATTTTTCAGTTTCCTTCTTGATCTCTTCATTGGATCACTGATCATTCAGGAGCATATTGTTTAATTTCCATGTGTTTGTATAATTTCCAGAGTTCCTCTTGTTACTGATTTCTAGTTTTATTCCATTGTGGTCAGAGAAGATACTTGATATTAGATCAATTTTTTTAAATGTGTTAAGAATTGTTTTGTGGCTTAACATATGGTCTATCCTTGAGAATGATCCACGTGTTAAGGAGAAGACTGTGTATTCTCCAGCATTGGATAAAATGTTCTGTAAATATAGGTCTATTTGGTCTGTAGTGCAAATTAAGTCCAATTAAGTGTTCCTCGTTGATTTCCTGTCTAGATGGTCTGTCCAGTATTGAAAATGTGGTTTTGAAGTCTCCAACTATTATTGTATTGGGATCTACCTCTCTATTTAGCTCTAATAATATTTGTTTTATATATCTGGGTGCTGCAGTGTTGGCTGCACATTTATTTACGATTGTTGCATCCTCTTGCCGAATTGACACCTTATTGTTATATAATGACCATCTATTTGTTTTTATAGTTTTTGTCTTGAAATCTATTTTGTCTGACATAAATATAGCTACTTCTGCTCTTTTTTGGTTTCCATTTATATGGAATATCTTTTCCATCATTTTATTTTTAGTTTGTGTGTGTTTATAGGTGAACTTTTTTTTCTGTAGGCAATAGATCATTGGGATTTGTTTTGTCATCCATTCAGCAACTCTATTTTGATTGCAGAGTTTAGTCCATTTATATTCAATGTTTATTATTGATAAGTAAGGATTTACTCCTGTCATTTTATTATTTTTTTTTTCTGGTTGTTTGGCGGTCTTCTCTTCCCTCTTTCTTTCCTTCTTGTCTTCCTTTAAGTGAAGGTGATTTTCTCTGATGGTATGTTGGTATGTATTAATTTCTTGCTTTTTATTTTTTGTGTGTCTTTTTTTTTTTTTCTTTTTTTTTGAAAGAGCGAGACTCTGTCACCCAGGCTGGAGTGCAGTGGCACTATACTGGAATTAAAAAGAAATTAAATCTCAAATTCTTAGAGAGCTACAAAGAGACTTAGACTCCCATACAATAATAGTGAAAGACTTTAACACCACACTATCAATATTAGACAGATCAATGAGACAGAAAAGTAAGAATATTTAGGACTTGAACTCAGCTTTGGACCAAGCAGACTTAATAGACATCTACAGAACTCTCCACCCCAAATCAACAGAATATACATTCTTCTCAGCACCACATAGCACTTATTCTAAAATCAACCACATAATTGGGAGCAAAACACTTCACACACCAGGGCCTGTAGGTGGGTGGGAGGCAAGGGGAGGGAGAGCATTAGGATAAACACCTAATGGATGCAGGGCTTACGACCTAGATGATGGGTTGATACGTGCAGCAAACCATCATGGAACATGTATACCTATGTAACAAACCTGCACATTCTGCACATGTATCCCAGGACTTAAACTAAAATTTAAAAAAATTAAAAAGGAAAATAGCAAATGAAAAATCTTGCAACTACTGGATCTTCTTCTATCTTTCTGTATATTTATATGTGTTGTATGTGTAATGTTTATCTATGAATGAGCTCTAATTAATTAGCGTAAAAAGTAACCACTTATATATTTTGTCAGAAAAATAAAAACTGCAATGCCTTTTAGTAGGCTACTGAAAAAAACAGTTTTACATGCAAGGTATGTAAGGAAAGTAAAATGTGTTTTTGGCAAAAGATTATAAGAAGGCAAGGGAATGTAAATTATGGGGGGCCTAGTTTAGAGGGTTAAAGGATTGTTTTAAGTTAGATAGGATAAAGCTGAAGGTTTGAATAAGTTGTGGAAGGTTTGTAAAAAGTTAATCTTGTAATGTATGAACTTATTGGCTAAAGTTAAAGAAGAATCATTCATTTTTTCTTTAAGCTGAACATTGAAATGAAAACACAATAGAGTTTTCTTAGAACACTGATCTGCTCTGTAACAAAAAATTGTGAAGAGTTTTTTAAAAAGATTAATGAGAATCTTACCTTATGGTCATACATTAAAATTGAATAGATTTGTCTATAAGGTTTTATTAAGAATTGGGTTTAACATTAATGGTATACTAATGCAAAGGGTGAAATCTGACTTTCTCTCTTGAACATGATTTTCATGTAATAATAAAAAAAGTAATGAAAAAAAAATTTTTTTGAGGCAGAGTCTTGCTCTGTCACCCAACTGGAGTTCAGTGGCACAATCTCAGCTCACTGCAACCTCCACTGCCTGGGTTCAAGCGATTCCCCGGCCTCAGCCTCCCTAGTAGCTGGGACTACAGGCGTGCGCCACCATGCCCAGCTATTTTTTTTGTATTTTTAGTAGAGATGGCATTTCAACATGTTAACAAGGATGGTCTCGATCTCCTGACTTTGTGATCCACCCGCCTTGGCCTCCCAAAGTGCTGTTCTTGCTGCACTCTATACAAATAATCAGGCCAAGTGTAATAAAGCAAATTGGTCTTACCATAATTTGTCTTTAGTAAAAATAGGAGACTGAAGAGAGAAAAATTATGCTTCAAGAACTATGGTACATCTGTTATTAGACTCTAGTCTCAGTTGTTTTTGAATTTTTTTCCTGCAATTTAGACTAACTCTGCTTATTCCTGTGAACCAACCAGTGATCTCTGGCTGTGGCTCAGAAGAAACAAGAGGTATGGGTAATGTAAAGATCTGGATTAATATTCTAATTCTGGGCACACTGTAATTGGCAAGCAACCCCATATCAGCTTGGTTCCAACAATTGCCCAGTTTATGGAAAGCCTCCTTATTTAGTTTACTTAGGATGATTTTACTTATTTTGTTTTACTGTTGTGGAATATATTGCTGTTGTATTCTTTCTGTGGGAATGCAAGATAAACTTACTGAATGTTTTCTTAAATTGAACACTTACTAATCTTCCAGATATCACCTTTTGTCAGGACTCAGAGTTATGAATGGCCCTCGCCATACCTACGCTTTCTGACTGAGCTCCTCTCTATCCTGATTACAAGAGACCCTAACAGTTAGGCTGGAATATCATTGCCCCATTCAGCCTGAATAAGTTACAGAAGATGGATCTCCCCTCTACAACTCTTAGGATTAAGAGTTCCCTTGTAAAAGGGAGGGGGAAATATGTCAGAGGTATTTAAACCACAGTGACTCCATCATTAATAGGGGCTGTGTAACATAAGGATAAGACCTACCGAGCTGCATTCCCAGTAGGTTAGGCATTCTAAGTCACAGTATGAGATAGGAAGTCAGCACAAGATATAGGTCGCCAAGACCTTGCCAATAAAACAGTGTGCAGTAAAGAAGCCAGCCAAATCCCACCAAAACCAAGATGGTGATGAAAGCGACCTCTGGTCATTCTCACTGCTCATTAGGATAAAATGATAAAGGCAGGGGGCAGAGAAATTCTAGGAAGACAGGGGCAGGTCCCTGGCGAAGCCCCGCTCTCAAGTCAAAATCCCTGAAACCACGGCCCAAAGTGAGAACTTATATCCCTCCTTTCGCCTATGGAGTAGCCATTCTTTTATTCTTTACTTTCTAAATAAACTTGCTTTCATCTTGTGGATTTGCCTCGAATTCTTTCTTGCGCAAGATCCAAGAACCCTCTCTTGGAGTCTGGATCAGGACCCTCTCTGGTAACATCTGTCCACATCACTATCAGCATTTTAATCAAAACCATTCAAAAGTCTCTAGGAACTTCCAAACTTTCCCTCATCTTTCTGTCTTCTTCTGAGCCCTCCACACTCTTCCAATATCTTCCCATTACCCAGTTCCAAAGCTGCTTACACATTTTATGGTATCTTTATAGCAATGCCCACTTCCCAGTACCAATTTTCTATATTAGTCCATTCTCCCACTGCTATGAAGAAATACCTGAGACTGGGTAATTTATAAAGAAAAGAGGTTCCATTGGCTCACAGTTTCTGCAGGCTATACAGGAAGCATGGCTGGGGAGGCCTCAGGAAACTTAAAATCGTGGCAGAAGTTGAAGGGGAAGCAGGTATGTCTTCACATGGCCAGAGCAGGAGGAATTGGGGGGAGGTGCTGCATACCACCAAATCTTGTGATAATTCACTTACTATCACAATCACTGTAACAAAGGGGAAATTCTCCCCCAATGACCCAATCATCTCCTACCAGGCCCCACTTCTAACATTGGGGATTACAATTTGACATGAGATTTGGGCAGAGACACAGATCCAATCATATCACATCCCATTTCATTTATGCATTCATCCGTTGATGGATAATTGGATGTTTTTACTTTTCCTGCTATTATGAATAATGCTGCTATACACATTTATGTGCAGTCTTGTGTGGACATGTTTTTATTTCTCTAGGAGTCCAGTTGCTAGATCATATGGTAACTGTATGTCTAACTTTGTGAGAAACGGCCAAAATGTTTCCCATAATTGCATCATTTTACCGTCTCACTAGCAATTTACGACAGTTCCAGTTTCCACATCTTTGCCAACACTTGGTATATTCTGAGTTTTTTTCTTAACTGTAGCCATCTTAGTGTGTGTTAGGAGTTATGTCATTATGGTTTTGAATTGCTTTTCCCTAATGACTAACAATGTTGAACTTCTTTTCATGTGCTTGTTGGTGATTTGTATATCTCCTTTGGGTAAATGTCTATTCAAGTCTTTTGCCCATTTTAAAACTGGTTTGTCTTTTTTTTCTGTTAAGTTGTACAGGTTCTTCACAGAATATATATAGTAGACCCTTACCAGATATAGGATTTGCAATTTTTTTTCATTCTGTAGGTTGTCTTTTAACATCCTTCATGTATCTTTGTGCTTAAAAGTTTTAATTTAGGGCCAGGTGTGGTGGCTCATGGCTGTAATCCCAGCACTTTGGGAGGCTGAGATGGGCAGATCATCTGAGGTCAGGAGTTTGAGACCATCCTGGCCAACATGGCAAAACCCTGTCTCTACTAAAAATACAAAAATTAGCTGGGTGTGGTGGCAGGCACCTGTAATTTCAGCTACTTGGGAGGCTGAGGCATGAGAATCCCTTGAACCCAGGAGGCAGATGTTGCAGTGAGCGAAGATCGCACCACTGAACTCCAGTCTGGGCAATAAGAGTGAGACTCCATCTCAAAAAGGAAAAAAAAGTTTTAATTTTGTCTAAGATTAATTTATTTTTTCTTTTGTTGTTTGTGGTTTTGTCATATCTATTAAGAATCCATTACTAGGCCAGGTATGGTGGGTTATGCCTGTAATTCCAGCACTGTGGAAGGCCAAAGTGGGCAGATCACTTGAGCTCAGAAGTTTGAGACCAGCCTGGGCAACATGATGAAACCCTGTCTCTACCAAAAGTGCAAAAATTATCCACGCATGGTGGCTCAAGCCTGTGGTCTTAGCTACTTGGGAGGCTGAGGTCAGGGGATCAATTGAGCCTGGGAGGCAGAGGTTGCAGTGAGCCGAGATTGTGCCATAGCACTCCAGGTTGGGCAACAGAGCAAGGCCTTGTCAAAAAAAATCCATTTACCGAAATCAAGGTCATGAAGATGTTTACTTCTTTTTCTTTAAAACATGCTTGAGAAAACCTTTATTGGAAGATGTCCCAGAAGGCAACACTTTACAATCAGGCAATCAGTAATCACAATTAAATACAAAATTTCAGGTAAACTTGCTTTTCAAAATAAATCAGACCCTTTTAATAGAATTACCCAAGAGCTATTTTTCTTGTGCAAAGAGTTAACACCACTTTGCAAAAGGCATACAAAATACAGTATAAAAAATACTCCCCCCACCCCCGGAATAATACCAAATAGCAGCTGATAAAACACAAGTTATTCAGACCCCTTTACAAGAATTGCCTGAGTACTATTTTCTTGTAAGAAGAGTTAAAACCACTTTGCAAAAGGCATACAAAAATGCAATACATAAAATAATCCCCCTCAGTGTAATACCAAACAGCAGCTTATAAAACGTGAGCTATTCAGACCCTTTTAGCAGAATTACCCAAGAGGTTTTTTTTTTTCTTGTACAAAAAGAGTTAACACCACTTTGCAAAAGGCATACAAAAATACAACGTAAAAAATACTACTCTCCAATATAATACCAAACAGCAGCTTATAAAACGTAAGCTACTCAGGTGAAACATCAGTAACCTACACTCAACCTGTTCTCCATAGACAGTTCCAAAAGTCAGCTGGCTCTTGTAAATCATGCTCCAGAAGGGTAAAGAGGGTATTTCCAAACATTCCCTGGAATTATCTGAGTGCAAGAAACAACCTCAGAAAGAAACCATTATGGACAATAGATTTGGAAGTAGCAGCTAGTGTTCCAGAGCCACACATAGTACTTATCATTCCCTATCTTCCCAACTTCCAATCAGGCACTTGCTTTCCTAGGCAGAATTCTGGAAGAGTTGTTCCTTTTCACAGGACAGGCTTAGGGGTTCCTGAGGTTACCCACACGACAACTACTGGGTTGGATAACTTTCCCAGACTGGAGGCTGCACCTGGATTCCACGTGGAGCTGCAGAGTCCAGCTGGGGCAAAATACATCATGGAGGCAGGCGGATCACCTGAAGTCAGGAGTTCGAGACCAGCCTGGCCAACATGGTGAAATCACGTCTCTACTACAAATAGAAAATTAGTCAAGCGTGATGGCGCATGCCTGTAATCTCAGCTACTCAGGAGGCTGAGGCAGGAGAATCGCTTGAATCCGGGAGGAAGAGGTTGTGGTAAGCTGAGATCATGCCATTGCACGCCAGCTTGGGTGACAGAGCAATACTTTGTCTCAAAAAAAAAAAATCCATCATAGTTGACAAGTAGAGTTCCTGGAGGCTCCTTTAAAACCACCAGGAGGCAAGTCCACCTTCTGGAGCACTGGATGAGTCCTAATGGCTCTCCAGAAAACTTCAGAAAGGCCTAGAGTCTGCAAAAGACATCTGACTCATTGCAGGCTGGTGTGAGGGCCTAAGGGTGGCTGCAGAGCCAGCAAGCTCCTTGGAGACGCATGAGAAAAACAAGTCTACATTGTTCTAGTAGAACTTCAAATTCATCAGTCAAGAATTGACATGAGAGGTAGGTGCGAAAAGAGGAAGTGTTACAGTTCTCCCTTCTAAAGTGCCTCACACCTGCCTCAAGAAAAGATTGGGCCTCAAGTGCCCCTTGGAAAACAACTGGGCAGGGATCAAGTTCATGAACCAGGACTCCGAACTTTCCCCAGGCCCCAGGTTAAGACCCATTTCCCACTGTCTTAGGGAAATATTTCGGACCTGTGGGAAAGGGTGCTGTAGAACCCACTACATAACAGAGGCAGAATGAGACAAAGTCCCTTGTGAAGAAAGAAAGTTCCCTCCCTTAGAGAAGAGAGCCCAGAGGGCTCTAAGACAAATTACTTACAGGCGAAGCTCTTTAAGTGTTCTCAGTCACAGCATTGAGAATGGGAGGAAGGGGGTCAGTCAACATCATAATATATACATATATACATAAAGTTTCCAACTTCTCAGCTACTGTGGTGTCCGACAGTGAGGTAATGGTCCATGTTGGTCAAGTCTCTGGGTTTGTCTTCACCCAAGACAGCTATGTGTCTCCTAGGGAAAAAAGGAGTTGCAGGGAGACCGTCCACACCCAGCTGTCCTTGCAGCATCCGAGACACCAGTAGGAGCATCCTTTCCCATCATAAAGTTCATGCAGGGTGTGAGATTTCCTGCAGGCTGGAGCCCCCAACAACATCCACCACCTGTTGCATAGCATCTGTCAACATTTTCTCTGGAGATAGTGAGCCAGGCAGACCCCAAGTTTCCTCAGTCAGCTGCCTGCTGAGAAGCCAAAGGTGCCAGAAAACACAAGGCACTCCCATGAGTCAGGGAAGAGAGAGAGGTGGGTTTCAAGGTTTCCAAGAACGCAAGCCTTTATATTGTATGTGCACGGGCTGTAATGCATTCTGCAATCTACTGTCCAGAGTGTCCTGCTGTAACAAAAATGTACAAGTTACTAAAGGGGCGAGGGAGGTTAAAAAGAAAACTTGTGTCTTTTTAAAACAAAACAAGCTTTTCGGTCAGCGAGGTACTCAATTCTTTTCTGCAATTGCCGTTGCAGGCGTTTGAGCTGCCTTTTCTCCGTGGCCATCCTTTCTTCGGCCCCTATCAGTTCTTGTAAGTATTCCGCGGCCTTGACTAGGATCATTACTTTGGAAACCCTAGAGCAGCTGGCCAGGGCGGGTATCTCGTTCCTCAGGGCCAAGAATCGTGAACGCTGATCATTCCGCCTCTTGCGCTCCAGGAAGGTGTGGTTCTTCTTCTTGGTCTCATCCTCAGTATCATAACGGATGGGTTTGGGCTGGCAGGACTGGGCAGCCTCACTTTCTATAGGTGGGAGGCTCACAATCTCTTCATCCTCCTTATCATCATTTCCCCCTGGAACTTCTCTTTCAAGAGCCTCTTTTCGGGGAACCCTTTCTGGAGCCCCTTCTTGGGAGCAGCTTTCTGGAGGAAAGGGAGCAGCATAGTTGTGCTGTTGCTGGTGGACGGAGATGTGGAAGAGATTCATGCAGGGATCCAGAAAGTCTGCACGCACCGCGATGGTGACCAGTTTCCGCATACTCAAAGACTGCCTCTTTACTGTCACGTCGATTTCTTCATCCTCGGAGTCGCTTGGGCTCTCAAACTTGGAGCAGGCCTGGATCTTGGCCTCGCCCAGCAAACACGGGGAAGTGAGCTCTAGGCTGCCGGCTTCGAGTTCGGGAGTGTAGTCGAAGGTGGCGCACTCCTTGGGCGAGTTCCCCGAGGGCGCGCCAACCGCAAGCAGGTCACCCGCCACTCTCTCCAGCGGCTCCTGTGCCGAGAAGCTGCTCCACATGCAGTCACTGCGGATGAAGGAGGCGTAGTTCGCGTCCCAAGCTTTCAAATACCCCTGGGACTCCGTCTCGTCCCCAGCGCACCCTACCAGCCACGGTTCCACGGGACCAAAGCCGGGCGCCGGATCCCCAGCGGCGGGAACCAAGTCCCAGGACGGCGGCACCAACTCGAATTTCTTCCAGATGTCCTCACTGGGCGTCGTGGAAAGGTAGAAATCCTCCCCGCAGTCATAGTCGTAAAAATAATGCTGGTACGAGTCGCTGCTCATGTTGGCTTGCATGCTCACGCCGCTTGCCACTTGGAGCAAACTGGTTCCCCTCCGGCTGGGGGCAGCAGGGCACTCTGCACAGGCGCAGAACGCGCCACCGAGAGCGCGCCCCTCCCTCTATGTTTATTTCTAAGAGGCTTACAAATTTAGCTCTTATATGTAGGTATTTCGTTCATTTTGAGTTAATTTTTTATATGGCGTGAAGTAAGGGCCTTGCTTCCTTCTTTTGCATGTGAATATCCACGTATTCCAGCACCATTTGTTGAAGAGGCTATTCTTTTCCGATTGCATGGTCTTGACACCTCTTCGAAAATCAATTGACCTTAGATGTATGGGTTTCTGCTTGACTCTCTATTCTATTCCATTGATCTATATGTCTATCCACATGCCAGTACCACATTGTTTTGATTAGTGTGGTTTGCAGTATGTTCTGAAATTGAGAAGTGCTAGTCCTCTGCCGCGCCTGGCTTTTTTAAATTTTTATTTATTTTATTTTATTTTTTGAGATGGAGTCTCGCTTTGAAGCTAGGATGGAGTGCAGTGGCGCCATCTCAGCTCACTGCAACCTCCGCCTCAAGTTCAAGTTCACTCCGGTTCAAGTGATTCTCCTGCCTCAGCCTCCCAAGTAACTGGGACTATAGGCGTGTGCCACCACGCCTGGCTAATTTTTTAATATTTTTAGTAGAGACAGGATTTCACCATGTTGGCCAGGCTGGTCTCGATCTCTTGACCTCATGATCCTCCAGCCTTGGCCTCCCAAAGTGCTGGGATTACATGCGTGAGTCACCCTGCCTGGCTCCTTCTTTCCTTCCTTCCTTCCTTCCTTCCTTCCTTCCTTCCTTCCTTCCTTCCCTCCCTCCCTCCCTCCCTCCTCCTCTCCTCGCCTCTCCTCCCCTCCCCTCCCCTCCCCTTCCCTCCCCTCCTCTCCCCTCTTCTCCTCTCCTCCTATCTCTCTTTCTTTCTTCACCCAAGCTGGAGCGCAGTGGCAGGATCTCTGTTCACTGTGACCTCCGCCTCCTGAGTTCAAGCGATTCTCCCACCTCAGCCTCCTGAGTAGCTGGGACTACAGGCACAGGCCACCACACATGGCTTTTTTGTTTGTTTGTTTGTTTGTTTGTAATAGTCGATACGAGGTTTTGCCATATTTGCCGGACTGGTCTTGACTCCTGACATCAAGTAATTGGAATGCCTTGGCCTCCCAACATGCTGGGATTACAGGTGTGAGCCACTGAGCTCCACCCACGTGTGACTACTTTAATTATAATTTTTAAATACTTACTTTCCAGATTGTTCATTGTTAGTGTTTATAAATATAAATGATGATTTTTGTATGTTGGTCTTGTATCCTGCATCTTTGTTTAATTCATTTAAGCCCTAAATTCATTAGCCCTAAATATTTTTTTTTTCTTTTTTTGAGATAGAGTCTTGCTCTGTTGCCCAGGCTAAAGTGCAATGGCATGATCTCAGCTCACTGCAAACTCCACCTCCCGGGTTCAAGCAATTCTCCTGCCTCAGCCTCCCGAGTAGCTGGGATTATAGGAGCCCGCCACCATGCCTGGCTAATTTTTGTATTTTTTGTAGAGATGGGGTTTGGCCATGTTGGCCAAGAGGGTCTCAAAATTTTGACCTCAAGTGATCCACCCACCTCGGCCTCCCAAAGTGCTGGGTTTGCAGGCATAAGACACCGCCCCCAGCCTATTACCTTTAATTTTTTAAAAAAATTATGTCATCAGGGTTCAGTGGCTCATGCCTGTAATCTCAGCACTTTGAGAGGCCACAGTGGGCGGGTCACCTGAGGCCAGGAGTTTCAGCCTGGCCAGCATGGTGAAACCCCATCTGTACTAAAAATACAAAAATTAGCGGGACATGGCTGCGAGCACCTGTGGTTCCAGCTACTTGGGAGGCTGAGGTAGGAGGATGGCTTGAGCCAGAGAGGTCTAGGCTGCAGTGAGCCAAGATCACGCCACTGCACTCCAGCCTGTGTGACAACATGAGACCCTATCTCAAAAAAAAAAAAGTCTTCTGCAAAGATAGTTTTACATTTTGTAATTTGAATGACTTTTATTTTTCTTGGGTAATTGCTCTCATTAGAACTTTCAGGACAATGTTGAATAGAAGTATTGAGAGCAGACATCCTTGTGTTACTACTGATTCATGTGGAAAAGCCTCCAGTCTTTCACTGTTGAATGTGATGTGAGCTATGAGTTTTTCATACATGCTCTTTATTAGGTTGAGGAATTTCACTTCTGTTCCTAGTTTGTTTAGTGTTTAAATCAACCTTACATTCTTGGGATAAATCCCACTTGTCATCATATTACTATATAATTCTGTTTATATGTTACCAGATTCATTTTGCTAGTATTATGATTGGTTTAATGTTTTGCTTTAATTATCATAAAGCCGATTGGTCATAGGTTTTATTTTTGTGATGCATATGGCTTTAGTTTCAGGATAATACTTACCTCATAAAAATGTGTTAGGAGTGTTACAGCTCTTTTAGAATTTGTCTAGCAGGGTTTCCGGTGTTTGCCGGAAAGCACCCCCCAAAAAAAGTGTTAAGAAGAGTTTAGAAGAGTTTGAGAAGGATAGGAATTGATTTTTGTTTAAACACTTGGTAGAATTCATTATTGAAGTTGTCTGGTTGTGAGAGGCTATTTTTGTGGGAAAGTTTTTATTATTAGCTCAATATCTTTACTTGTTCCAAGTCTATATAGATTTTCTGTTTCTTCTTGGGTCTGTCCTGTGTTTCTAGGAATTTGTCAATGTTATCTAGCGTATCTAATTTGTTTGCAAACAATTGTTCATACTATTCCCTTATAGTACTTTTTATTTCTATATAGGTTGGTGGTAATGTGTCTTATTTTATTCTGATTTTAGTCATTTTAGCCTTCTTTTTTTCTTTTAATTGGTCAGTCTAGCTAAAGGTTTCTAAGTTTTAGTCATCTTTTCAAATACCAAAATTTGGTTTCATTCATTTTCTCTATTTTTTTTCCCTTTTTTCCCCAGCTTTATTGAGGTATAATTGAGAAGCATAAATTGTATGTATTCGAGGTGTACAACATAATATATGTTATGTTGTGAAAGGATTATCACAAATTATTTAACACATCAATCAGTATAGTTACCATTGTGTATATGTGTGTGTATGTGGTGAAGACACAAAGAGAGATCTACTCTCTTTGTAAATTTCAAGGAAACAATGCAGTATTATTAGCTATACTCATGATGCTATCTATTACATTCCAGAACGTATTCATCGTTTTACTGAAAGTTTGTACACTTCAGTGAATATCTCCCCATTTTCCCCACTCTCCAGCCCCTGGTAACTACCATTCTACTGTCTGCTTCAATTAATGTGACTTTTTTGTAACTAATATTCCATTATATACCACATTTCCTTAATCCATTCATCCATTGAAGAACCCTTTGGTTGTTTCTATATCTTGCCTATTGTAAATAATGCTGCAGCGAACATGCAGGTGCAGATAGTTTTTGAGATACTGATTTCCTTTCCTTTGGATATATGCCTACAAGTGATATTGTAAGATCATATAGTAATTCTATTTTTATTTTTGGGGGGAATCTCCATATTGTTTTCTATAGTGGCTGCACCAAGTTACATTTCCACCAACAGTGTGCAAGAGTTCCCTTTTCTCCAGACCCTCACTAACACTTATTATTGCTTGTCTTTTTGATAATAGCCATACTAACAGGTGTGAGGTGATAGCTCATTGTGGTGTCAATGTGCATTTCCCTGATGACCAGTGATGTTGAGCACCTTTTCGTTTACCTGTTGGCCATTTGTATGTCATCTTTGGAAAAATGTCTATTTGGATCCTTTGCACGTTTTTTAATCAGGCTATTTGTTCTTCTGCTGTTGAGTTGAGCTCCTTATAAATTTTGGATATAAACTCTTTATCACATTCATCAGACATCCAATTATTGAAACACTTGCCTCTGGGCCAGGCACAGTGGCTCATGCCTGTAACTCCAGCACTTTGGGAGGCCAAGGCAGGTGGATCACCTGAGGTCAGGGGTTCAAGATCAACCTGGCCAACATTGTGAAACCCTGTCTCTACTAAAAATACAAAAAAAAAAAAAAATTAGCTGGGCGTGGTGGCAGCTGCCTATAATCCCAGCTACTTGGGAGGCTGAGGCAGGAGAATTGCTTGAACCCAGGAGGCGGAGGTTGCAGTGAGCTGAGATTTTGCCATTGCATTTCAGCCTGGGTGACAAGATTGAGACACCATAAAAAAAAAAAAAAAAAAGAAAAGAAAAGAAAGAAAAAAAACCCCATGCCTCTGAATATTTCTGAGAAACACTCCCTGGGGAAAAGCTGTTAGCACTGTGTTCCTGATAAAGGTAGGCCTTTTAAACCAGTCTTCCAGGTAGCCTCTAAACAAATCAAATAATGACAATTTGGAGGCAATGAGTTATGCTCTGCTCCCCTCAGTACTGAGAATGTAACTTTTTATTTTCAAAGCTACTGTTGAGCTAGGGAAGAGGGAGTGGAATACAACACATTAAAACGTCACAAAGCTCACCGTTCTTACTAAGATTCATCCACTTTTTTTGAATATGTGCTTCCCAGGTTGTTGCCAGACTTTGTTTAATTTCCAGAGTTCTGAAACAGTTGAGATTGACAGTTTTTGTCAGTTTTTTTATTGTTTTAATGGAGGAGTGGAATTTTTGAGTTCCTTTCATTGCCATTTTCACTAACATCACTCCAGCAAATGTTTTAATAATACATTTAGTAACGGTTTAGAATCCCTTGCCCTTGACTTCCCTAACTTCCAACATCAAATTCTACATCTGTCCTGGGACCCTGCTAGAGAAAGTTGCAAACAGGTAAAGGTCAGTGTCTACTATTTATTTATGCTCTCCACCTCAGTTATGTTCTCCACATTGCAGTCTTTCCATTCCTCCCGTATTGACTACAAGTAGCTGCTCCAAATTTCTTCCACTCTCCTCAAGTCTTCCACACAATTCCGTCTATCTCACTTTGTCCTCGAGAATTCCAAAATTCAAATTCTATTTGTATCTTATTTGTATTTATCTTAGCAGTGAAGGTGTGAAGTCAAACTGCCTCGATTTAATTCCTGCATTTGTGTTTACTAGCTGTGTGACACTGAACAAATTAAACCTCACTTTGTCTCAGTTTTCTCATCCTCAAAGGATCAGTGTGAGGATTAAATAAAATAATCCATGTACAGCTCTTAGAACAGTTTCTTCAATAAATTTTAGCTATCAGCATTATCATTATCAGCATCATCATCATTATCATCATCATCATTACCCCTACTACTCCTATCTTTAAAACGTATGTCTGTCCTCAATAGCAATGTTAACCTGTGCTCTCTTGACCCCATCTCTTCTATTATTTGTACTGAAATTATTTCCTACCTTAAATATTTGGTACTGGCTTCTTTCCCTTGGCCTGAAACTCATTCAAGTACGCAGATCTTTAAAAATTCAAGAACAAAATGACTCTCTCCCACAAACTGCTAGTCCATCTTTTCCTTTCCTGCCAAATTTCTCTAAAGTTCTCTTTTGTTACTCATTGATCTCTTCCAACCTAGATTGTACCCACCCCCAACATTGCTGTAAGGCAATGGCCTAATCCTGTTCAAATAACCTTTCCGGTTCTCATTCTCCTGATCTCACTATAACATCTAATAGGCTTTATCTGGTTTCTCTTAACAATAACTTCTTCTGGGTCTTTGACCATTTCTTCCTATGTTTTCATTCTGGCTCCTTGATTGGCACAGGGGTCAGTCTTCAGCACTTGTCTGCACTCTAGGGAGTGTGGAACATCTTATCCCTAGTAGTTTTCACTAGTTTCGTTATACCTCTGTTCCAGCCGTGTTAGTGGGAGGCAAATTTAGTGCCTCAGTCTTAAGTAAAACCTGTAAAAGTTATGGCAAGCAAGCCAGCTTTGGTGCACTGGAATGTTTAGAATCCATAGCATCTTTTAACATTACTCTTGGATTCCTATAACAGAATCTCAGTATCTACCCACTTCCGTGCATCCTGTAGATGATTGACAGATTTTCCTGAAACATAAAAATAGCTAACAATGTCATAGTTAGGAAGGGCAGGAAAAGTAGTAGGGGACAGGAAGAGGAAGGAGAAGTAGAAGAGGAAGCAGCAGCAGCAAAAGCTTTCTTATGCATCAAAATTATATAAAATGCAATTAAAATACATTTTTATAATTTCATGCAGTTTTAGTAATGTAGTTGCTAACATTTTATATTTAATTGTTGGCATAGGCTTTCAGAAAAGGTTTATTCTAGGCTTTGTTTAATAAAGAGCTATTTGGGCCAGGAACAGTGGCTCAGCCTGTAATCTCAGCACTTTGGGAAGCCAAGGTAGGGTAATCTCAGCACTTTGGGAGGCTGAGGCAGGTAGATCACTTGAGCTCAGGAGTTTGAGACCAGACTGCCAACATGGTGAAACCCCGTCTCTACTTAAAAATTATAAAAGTTGCCCAGGTGTGTTGGCCTGTACCTGTTGTCCCAGCTACCCAGGAAGCTGAGACAAGAGAATTGCTTGAACCCAGGAGATGGAAGATTGTGGTGAACCCAGATCATGCCACTGCACTCCAGCCTGGGCGACAGAGCTAGACTCCGTTTCAAAAATAAGGAAATAAAGAGCTATTTATATGTAGCCCCACCTTTTACATTAAAACAATACACATGCAAAAGCCTTCACAAAGTTAGTTTCTTAATACTTTGTTGGACCATATAATTTTGTTTGCATTATTTCCTAGAAAACCAATGGAAGGTAAATTTTAAATTAGTTCAAGTCAAACTATTTCAAAACTATGAAATTTTCCAAGTATTTTAAATGTAATTGAGGATTATGCTAGCAAGCTTTTCTGGGGCCTGGTTGCTCAATCATTCCTTGGTTTAAAAAAATGAAAGAATACTTAGAACAAGCAGGAAGTGGGAGAATGCTAGCACAATTAGTGAGTGAAAGTGACAATGATGTCTTGCCATACCTGGATTCAAAGGTAATAGCTTCAAAGCTGTGAAATAGTAAATGTACAGTAGTCATGATGAAAACAGTCTGAGCCACAATTGAGTCTTAGGTCTGCCTTACTGTAGAGCCTATGCTCTCTGATTACTGGGTTATATACTGCCTGTCTCGTATCTGTATCATGTCAATTCTCTGATAAAAATCTGGATTTATAGGATGAAGACAAAACTTCTCTGCTCTCTTTCAAGCTCCTCCTTAATTTTTCCTCCATCTGCCTAGCCAGTGTTATTCTCCGATAATCCCTAAAGCAGTCATGCAATGCAGTCAGATCAGTTTTCATACTATGCATCAAATATCATCAAATGCTATGTTCATTTTTTTTCTTTTTCTTTTCTTTCTTTCTTTCTTTCTTTCTTTCTTTCTTTCTTTTTTTTTTTTTTTTTTGTTTTAGGCAAGGTCTCTCTCTGTCACCCAGGCTGGAGTGCAGTGGCCCGACCTCTGCTCACTGCAACCTTTGCCTCCTGGGTTCAAGCAATTTTCCTGCCTCAGCCTTCCTAATAGCTGGGATTACAGGCATCAGCCAAAAAGCACAGCTAATTTTTTTTTTTTTTTTGAGACAGAGTCTGGCTCTGTTGCCCAGGCTGGAATGCCGTGTGACCTTGGCTCACTGCAACTTCCACGTCCCAAGTTCAAGCAATTCTAGTGCCTTAGCCTCCTGAGTAGCTGGGATTACAGGTGTGTGCTACCATACCTGGCCAATTTTTGTGTGTTTAGTAGAGATGAGGTTTCACCATGTTGACTAGGCTGGTCTGGAAATCCTGGCCTCAAGTGATCTGCCTGCCTTGGCCTCTCAAAGTGCTAGGATTACAGGCATGAGCCATCATGCCTGGCCTGATAAAAAATCATTTTTTAAAAACAAGATGAAAAAATTATGTCTTATAAATGACAAATTCTGTAGGTGTTCAGGGCAATAAGAGATCAAGGAAAGCTTCATATAGCTAGGTCTTAATTTGGCTTTGAAAGATGACTAAGCTTTGAGAATTCCAGGTAAGTGAAGGCGCAGGATTAGAAGTGAGCATGGCAGGCCGGGCACGGTGGCTCATGCCTGTAATCCCAGCATTTTCGGAGGCTGAAGCAGGCAGATCACTTGAGGCCAAGAATTCAAGACCAGCCTGGCCAACATGGAAAAAACCTGTCTCTACAAAAAACACAAAAATTAGTGGGCGTGGTGGTGCCTGCCTCTAATCCCAGCTACTAGGGAGGCTGAGACACAAGAATTACTTGAACCTAGGAGACGGAGGTTGCAGTGAGCCAAGATCACGCCACTGCACTCCAGCCTGAGTGAGGGAGCATAACTCCATCTCAAAAAAAATGTTTTTTTTTTTTATTGAGTTATACACATACCATGCAATTCACCTTTTTAGAGTATACAATTTAGTGGTTGTTAATATATTCACAAATATGTGCAACCATGTTTTGATTGCCTGCTCTTCACCCATTGGTGAGGGAGAAAGTCCCATCCTAGGGTTATAGGGATGGCCAAACACATGACACCTGACACGGGCATATGAGATTGATAGCAGTTTATTAATCACAAATACTCAAAACCCATAGAAGGACACAGCATGCGATATAGGGCCACACAGATGTTATACCCAGGAACAGAGTGAGAGATCAAGTGGGCGAGGTGGAGGTAGGTTTTGTGGTATCAAGAGGGCAAAGTGACCCTAGGTTTCCATGAGAGGATGTGATTGGCTTGTTTAAATATTTCCACAGACTGGTGGGGACCTGAAATCTGCTACAGCAGCTTGCCTAAGGATGCGTGCAGCTGAACTGTTAGAGCCACACCCTTCCGCCCATTTCACACGTCAAAGCAGCACATAATATTGAACCCCCTTAATTTTAGGTCTTACGCCACAAAGCATCACCTTTTTCTCCTTTTTTCTTTTCTTTTCTCTTCTTTTCTTTTCCTTTCTTTCTTTCTTTCCTTTTTTTTTTTTTTTTTTTTTTTTGAGTTGGAGTTTTGCTTTTGTTGCCCAGTCTGGAGTAGTCTGGAGTGCAATGGAACAATCTTGGCTCACTGCAACCTCCGCCTTCTGGGTTCAAGCGATTCTCCTGCCTCAGCCTTCTGAGTAGCTGGGATTATAAGCATGTGCCACCATGCCTGGCTAATTTTGTATTTTTAGTAGAGATGGGGTTTCACCATGTTGGCTACGCTGGTATAGAACTCCTGACCTCAGGTGATCCACCTGCCTCGGCTTCCCAAAGTGTTGGGATTACAGGCATGAGCCACTGCTCCTGGCTTTTTATTCGGGGGAGTTGGGGGGAGGGAACGGAATCTTGCTCTGTGGCCCAGACTGGAGTGCAGTGGCGTGATCTCGGCTCACTGCAACCTCCACTTCCCAGGTTCCAGTGATTCTCCTGCCTCTGCCTCCGGAGCTACTGCGCTCTGCCACATCACCTTTTTCTATGTTTAGAACCTTTTCATCACCCCCAAAAAATCCCCATGCTCATGAGCAGTCACTCCATGTCTTAGTCAGTTTGAGCTACTATAAGAAAGTACCATAGAGTGGTGGCTTATAAAAAACAGAAATTTATTTCTTGCAGTTCTGGAGGCTGGAAGTCCGAGGTCAGAGTGCCAGCATGGTCACGTTCTGGCAAGGGCCCTCTTCTAGGCTGCAGACTGATGACTTCCTCACATGTATCCTCACAAGGTAGGAAAGGAAGCTAGCTAGCTCTGTGGCCTTTTATGAGAACATTAATCCCATTTGTGAGGGCTCTACCCTCATAACCCAAATACTTCCCAAAGGTCCCACTTCTTAATGCCATCACATTGGAATTAGGGTTTAAACATCTGAATTTTGCAGGGGACACAAACATTTAGTCTGTAACACTTCACATCCCCCCTCTTCCCAAACCTAGGCAACCATTAATCCACTTTCTGTCACTGTGGATTTGCTTATTCTGAACATTTATATAATGAAAATCATTCAATATATGTCCCTTGTGTCTGGCTTCTTTTTTTCTATTTTTTTGCTTTTATCTCATTTTTTTCTTTTTTATTTCCTTTTTTTTTGGTTTATTTATTTTTACTTATTTATTTTTGTCTCTGGCTGCTTTTTAAATTTTTTTTATAATTTAAAAAATCTTTATAGAGATGGGGTCTCACTATATTCCCCAGAATGGTCTTGAACTCCTGGACTCAAGTAATCCTCCCACCTTGGCCTCTCAAAGTGCTGGGATTATAAGCGTGAGCCACTGCACCTGGCCCTTTAAAAATTTTTTAACATTTTTTTTTTTAGAGGCAAGGTCACAATCTGTCACCCAGGATAGAATGCAGTGATATGATCATAGCTCTCAATAACCTCAAATTCCTGGGCTCAAGGGATTCTCCTGCCTCCCGAGTAGCTAGGACTACAGATGTGTGCCACCACACCTAGCTACTTTTTATTTTTATTTTTTTGCAGAGATGGAGTCTTGCTATATTGCCCAGGCTGGTCTCGAGCTTCTGGCCTCGAGTGATCTTCCCCCAGTCAGCCTCCCAAAGCATTGGGATTATAGTTGTTAGCCACCACAACTGGCCTCTGGCTTCTTTTACTTAGCATAATGTTTTTGAAATTCATTCGTGTTGGAGCATGTGTCAGTACTTCCCTCCTTTGTGTGACTCTATAATACTCTACTATAAGAATCTGCCACATTTTGTTTATTCATTCATCAGCTAATGGACTATTGTGTTTTCCCCCGTTTTGGTTGTTATGAATAATAATTATATGAATATTCATGTACACATTTTTGTGTGGACATGTTTTCAACTCTTTTCTTGTATATACCTAAGACTATAATTGCTGAATCTATAGAAAATATATGTTTAAACTTTGAGGAACATCTAGACTATTTTTCAAAGCACCATTTTACATTTTACTTTACTACACTAGCAAAATATGAAGCCTTCAATTTCTCCACATCCTTGCCATCATTGATTATTTTCCACCTTTTTTATTATAGCCAGACTATTAGGCGTGAAGTGGTATCTCATTGTTTTTATTTGTATTTTCTGAATGGCTACTGATACTGAAGATCGTTTCATCTGCTTATTTGCCATTTGTGTATATGTTTTAGAAAAATGTCTATTCAAATTCTTTGTCCATTAAAAAAAAAACTTTTTCATTTTAGATTTACAGAAAAATTGCCGAGACATTACAGAGTTCCCATATACCCCATAGCAAGTTTCTGCTATTATTAACATTTTTCATTAATATGGTTCATTTTCTACAGTAAATGATCAATATTAATACAGTATTATTAACTAAAGTTATTTTACTAAGTTACTAAAATTACCCAATTAATTTAAAAATACCTCAGGCCAGGCACACTGGCTCATGTCTGTAATCCCAGCACCTTGGGAGGCTGAATTGGGAGGATTGCTTGAGGCCAAGGGTTCAAGACAAGCCTGGGCATCATAGCAAGACCACATCTCTACAACAAAAAGATTTTTGTAAAAATAAGCCAGACATGATGACTCACACCTGTAGTCCTAGCTACTCAGGAGACTGAAGTGGGAGGATCCCTTGAGCCCAGAAGTTCAAGGCTGCAGTGAGCTGTGATCATGCCACTACAACCCAACCTGGGTGACAGAGTGAGACCCCAACTCAAAAAAACATACTTCAGCTTTTACCTAATGTCTTTATTCTGTTCCAAGATGCCATTCAGGATAACACGTCACATTTAGCAATAATGTCTCTCTAAGCTCCTTCTGGCATGACAGTTTCTCATATCGTCCTTGTTTTAATGACCTCGACAATTTTGAGGAGTACTGGGCAGGTATTTTCTACGATGTCCTTCTATTGGGGTTTGTCAGATTTCTCATTGGTAGAGAGGGGTGAGGGTACTTACTGTGAGCATGACTCATCACCGTCGATGTTGATCTGTATCACCTGGCTGAAGTAGTGTTTGCCCAGCTTCTCCACTGTGATGTCACTCTTTTTCTCTTCTGTAATAAAAACAACCTTTTTATTTTAAAATAATTTTTGACCCACAAGAAGTAGCAACAATCATACAGAGTTTTCATGTTCCCTTCATTCAGTTTCCCCTCATGTTAATGTCTTGCATAACCATAGTACAATGATCAGAACTGAGAAATTAACGTTGGTATAATATTATTAACTAAATTACAGACTTTATTTGGATGTCTTAACTGATTGTTAAAGCCTATAGTACAGCAAAAATTGAGAAGGGCAACAAAAAAGAAGGATGCAGATAAGGTACTGCCTACAGTTGTATAGGCCCAAAGGCATTTGAGCAAGAGGCAGCAAGTTGAAGCCAAAAGTTAGCATAGCAATGTTGAGGGCCTTTTCCTAATTTGTCTCCTTGGGGTAGTGGTGGAGGTTGTAATTTGTTTATGAAGCATGCCTTTTTTTGACCTTTTCTTCAATAGGGTGGGGCTTTTCTTATTGGCATAAAGATTCCTTGTACTGTAGGTTATCCACATGGAAAATGCTTAAAAAAAAAATAATTACCTTTCTGCCGGGTGCAGTGGCTCACACCAGTAATCTCGGCACTTTGGGAGGCTGAGGCAGGCCGATCACTTGAGATCAGGAGTTTGAGACCAGCCTGGCCAACATGGCAAAATCCCATCTCTACTAAAAATGCAAAAATAAGCCAGGCATGGTGGTCCTGTAATCCCAGCTACTCAGAAGGCTGAGGCAGGAGAATCATTTGAATCCAGGAGGTGGAGGTTGCAGTGAGCCAAGATCATGCCATTGCACTCCAGCCTGGGTGACAAGAGAGAAACTCCGCCTCGAAGAAAAAAAAATTACCTTTCACACACGATTCATCCATTCAATTCCCCCTCCTGAGTGTGGGAACATTCAATGTATTTAGATAAAAGCACTACTTAGGTTGAAAGGTATGTAAACCAAAAATTATCTGAGACAAGTCTCAACCCTAAGGACATGGTCCTGACACAGCCTCAGGAGGTCCTGACAACATGTGCACAAGGTGGTCAGGGCACAGCTTGGTTTTATACATTTTAGGGAGACATGAAACATCAATCAATATATGTAAGATGTACATTGGTTCTGTCCGGAGAGGCAGGACAACTCAAAGCAGGGAGGGGGCTTCCAGGTTACAGGTAGATAAGAGACAAATGGTTGCATTTTGTTTTTTTTTTTTTTAGTTTCTGATTAGCTTTTCACTGAACGCACAATTTTACAGGAATAGTCACTTATGCCTTAGTCTGGCTTAGTGAAACAATAGGGCAAAGGAAGCAATCAGGTATGCATTTGCTTCACATGAGCAGAGGGATAACTTTGAGTTCTGTCTATCCTTTGTCCACAAGGAATTTTTTCATGAGCAAATTGTGAGGGAGGTATGTAGCTTTTTAATCTTTGTAGCTATCTTATTTAGGAATAGAATGGGAGGCTTATTTTCCCCACACAGTTCCCAGCTTGACCTTTCCCTTTGGCTTAGTCATTTTGGGATACTGATGTTTATCTTCCTTTCACAGGTGATACAGTCATTTTTCTGCATGTGAGCATGTTCTCACATGGACATAGGGAGGGGAGCACTACACACAGGGGTCTGTTGCGGGGGAAATAGGGGAGGGACAGGGGGAGGTGGGGAGGTGGGGAGAGATAGCATGGGAAGAAATGCCTGATATAGGTGAAGGGGAGGAAAGCAGCAAATCACACTGCCACGTGTGTACCTATGCAACAATCTTGCATGTTCTTCATATGTACCCCAAAACCTAAAATACAATAAAAATTTAAAAAAAAAAAAGTTTCCAGTAGCTGTGCCACCAGGGGCCAGGTGGAATGTGAAGTGCATTTGTTTGTTATTAAACTGAGTAAAATAAATTTTAATTTTAAAAAGCAAAAGGAAAGGGATACATGGATATAGAGCGTGACTGATACAATGTCTACTGTTTATTCTTTCATTTTTCAGGTATCTACAGAGCATTGACTACGTGCTAGATATTATGCAAAGTGCTTTGCTTTCTGGTTGATAGAGAAAACAGTGAATATCAAAATCACTCTGCTGTAGTGAGTCACTAATCTGCATTGTACATATTTCATAATCATGGGCTGCCTCTACACAGAAACATCTGGAAGCAAATAAAAAGTCATATCCAAGTGAATGTAACTCTTCAGTGATTCCAGGATAATTGACTTACAGCTGTCTCTCTGCAGACGTATCCCAAGGCTATTTGGACAGAAACTGAATAAAGTGATAGTTATTTTTAAATTTTGGGGGAAAAAAATTTAGAAGCAATGGTTGAAACTATAGATTATCAGCAAGTTAATGACTTTTCAGGGGAAGGTTTATCTAAAAATGTTAGCTGTGACATGTGACTAGTAAAGTAAGTAGTCTGCAATAAAACAGCCATCATGTGGTCTGAATGTCTGCCTTCAATAAACCTCTGTAATAAACCACTGAGATAAACCCATAAAACTTTCTAGGTGCAATCAGCTGGTCCTTCTGCAAACTGGCAATGCACCTTTGTCCCAATTCCAACCTTAACCATTAGTAAAGTAGGCTATACAGAAACACTGTATTCATGTTTTTGAAACAATTTTTAAAACCAAAACCAATTTCTTAACTATTTCCTTGCATTAGCCAAGGAAAATAGTAAACATCTAAAGTTTAAAATTAAAAATATTTAAAAATAAAGTCTATTCCATACACCATAAACCATTTATTAACTATTTAAAAGAAGAAAAGAGGAAGGAATATACTGACTGAAAAAGAAAGAAGCAAATGTTTTCATATCAACATTCTAATTCAGTGTAACTACAATCTGGGAAATGCTTTAGCCATTAACATTGTATATCTATGGAACAAGTTTAATTCTCAAAATAAACAATTATTAATTCACTTATCAGGGACCCCATAAAGATTGTACATATCCTCCTGTGCACCCAAGAAGGCAGCACAGCACAGAATAGCCTTCAGAAACTTATACAGGCCAAGTTCAAGTCTGCATTGTATAGATCATTATTTAAATACCCCCAATTAGGTCAGTTGCTCTATAAAATGGGGACAGAAATAAAATACGTGATGATACCATTGTCATGGTTACAAGTATTTTGTGAAGCGCCTGGCACAGAAAACACAGTCAATACACAGAAGCCACTGGGGGCACACGTGTGATTGCCTTTGTGTTCAGTACGTGCCTGCTGTGACTTGTGTTTAAATTTGCTTGATGGTACAATTTCAGTTTTCTTCTATTAATAGGTGAGTTAGGTCCATTTAGCCCATTGACAGATGCTCTTTGAATGAATCACTGAGTTTCTTATTCTATTTTTATTGCTTCCTATGGCTTTGTTTTATTTTTATCTATTGATCTGTTTTCTTTACTTTAAGTGCATATTTCCTCTGAAAGTGCTAACAAGCTGTACCTTTGTTTTAGTGGTTGATTTAGTAACTATGTCTTTTACATAACATACTTAATTCTGTATTTTCTTAGAAAGTACCAATTAACTCCCTACTATGGGCAGTGATTAAATCATTATTTCTACTTCTCGCTGCCTCTCCTCCTTCCCCTTTACCACCTAATTTCATTTATTATATTCTTAAAATTCACTTTTTTTTTTTTTTGAGATGGAGTTTCACTCTTGTCACCCAGGCTGGAGTGCAGTGGCAAAATCTCAGCTCACTGCAACCTCTGTCTCCCAGGTTCATGTGATTCTCTTGCCTCAGCCTCCAGACTAGCTGGGATTACAGGCTTCTGACACCATACCTGGTTAATTTTTGTATTTTTAGTAGAGACAAAGTTTCACCATGTTGGCCAGGCTGGTCTCAAACTCCTGACCTCAGGTGATCTGCCCACCTCAGCCTCCCAAAGTGCTGGGATTACAGGCATGAGCCACTGTACCCAGCCTAACATTCACTATTAAAAGTCTAAATCAAATATACCTCTCTTCTTTAGTTGACCAGCTTTTTCGTAAAGTTTTCATTAATTTTAAAATACATACAGAAATGTGTGCAAATCCTAAGTGTGCAGCTCAATTTTTACAAACTGCATGTACCCACATAACCACATCCAGACCAAGCTGTAGACCATGACCAGCATGCCGGAAGCTCCCTGTGCTCCTTCCCAGACATTACCTTCCCCCAGAGATAAGCACCACTCTGACTTCTCTCTCCGCAGGTTGGTTTTCTTATTTTGAAATTTCATATAAATGAAACTTACTGTAACTACTCTTTGTGTCTGGCTGCTTCTACTCAATAGTTATGATATCTGGGAGATTCACCCATACGATTGCAGGCAGCAGTAATTTAGCCCTTTGAACTGTCATATAGTATTTCACTGAGTCCATAAAAATGACTTATGATATATGTGGATTATTTCTACTTGGGGGTTATAAATAATGCTGCTATGAACATACTTATGCATATCTTCTTGTGCACATGTGAACACATTTCTGTTTAGGCATGAGAGTGAATGTGTTAGGTCAATGCACATGAGAATGTTCAACTTTAATAGATACAATCGTTCCCCACTATCTGTGCTTTCTCCTTCCACAGTTTCAGTTATCCGAAGTCAACCACGGTCTGAAAATATTAAATGGGAAATTCCAGAAATAACCAATTTATAAATTTTAAACTGCGTGCCATTCTGGGTAGGGTGATGAAATCTCATACCGTTCCTCACCATTCTACCTTGATGGGAATCCCCCCTTTGTTTGGGTATCCACACTGTCTACACTAGCCACCCAGTAGTCATTTACCAGCCGTCTTGGTTATCAAACAGTTGGCACTACAGTGCCTATGTTGAAGTAACCTTTATTTTACTTAATAATGGCCCCACCATGCAAGGGTATTGATATTGGCAAGTCAGATATGCCCGGGAGATGAGTAAAATGCTTCCTTTAGGCAAAAAGATGAAAGTTCTCAATTTAAAAAAGAAAAACAAAATTGCATGCTGAGGTTGCTAAGATCTATGATAAGAATGAATCTTCCACCTGTGAAATTGTAGAGAAAGAGAAGGAAATCCATGCCTAGTATCTAAGAGGGTTTGGTACTATCCACAGTTTCAAGCATCCACTGGGGGTCTTGGAACATATCCCCGGGATAAAGACAGACTATTATACTGCCAAACAGGTTTCCACATGGTTGTGCTACTTTACATTCCCAGCATTGTATGAACGTTTCCATTGCCCCACATCTTTGCCAACACTTAATATTACCCTTTTTTCAAAGCCATTCTGGTGCCTGTACATCAAGTCTCATTGTGGCTTTGATTTGCATTTACTTGATGACTAATGATGGAAAGCTCTTTTTCTCAAGGCCATTGGCCATGACATTACTCCATAACCACAGTGTAGCTTCAGTCGCACTGGCTTTGCATCAGTCCTTCCGATATACCATTTTCCCCACCACCACACGGCTTTTGCACACACTGTTCCCTTTGACCTGGAATGCTCTTCTCTCCCTCTGCCAATCCTTTGTCCAATAAACTCTCAACTTATAATCCTTCTTCATGTCTTAGCCCAAGTACCCCATACTCAGGAAAGTCCTCCAAGCTCCAACCTGAGGCAGGTCTATTGGACATACAGAACCACAGTATTGAATTGTGTCCCCCTGCCCCAAAATAGGCTCAAGCCCTAACTCCTGTAATCTCAGAATGTGACCTTATTTAGACATAGGGCTGGTGGCTGGGTACAGTGGCTCACGCCTGTAATCCCAGCATTTTGGGAGGCTGAGGTGGGTGGATCATGAGGTCAGCAGATCGAGACCAGCCTGGCTAAGATAGTGAAACTCCATCTCTACTAAAAATATAAAAAATTAGCCAGGTGTGGTGGCACATACCTGTAGTCCCAGCCACTTGGGAGGCTGAGGCAGGAGAATCGCTTGAACCCAGGAGGCAGAGGTTGCAGTGAGCCAAGATCACACCACTGCATTCCAGCCTGGGTGACAGAGCGAGACTCTATCTCAAAAAAAAAAAAAATAGGGCTGGTCTAGATATACTTAGTTAAGATGCAGTCAGACTAGAGCAGGATGGGCATATGTAGCAAGACTGTGTCTTTAAACCAGGGGAAATCTGAACACAGAGACGCACAGGCAGAGGGCAGATGATGTAGAGGCTCATGGGGAGAAGGCCGAGGGACCGTGGAGGCATAGACTGGGGTGATGCATCTACAAGCCCAGGAACACTGCGGGTTGCCTGAGGCCACCAGATGCTGGAAGGGGCAAGGAAGGACCCTTTCCTAGAGACTTCAGAAGGAGCATGGCCCTACTAACACTTTGATTTCAGATTTCAAGCCTCCAGAATTGTGAGAGAATCAGTGTTTGCTGTTTTCAGACACCGTCTGTGCTCCCAACTTTGTCGTGGCAGTCCCAGGAAACGAATGCACTTGCTCCTCTCCTTACCAGGACTCATTACAGATTGTAAGCATGCATTCACTAGTGGGATTTTTTTTAGTAGTTTCATCTCCCCATTAGATTATTAGATTATCAGAGTTGCAGGTGAAAAAGCACGGGGGACATGACTAACTCCCTTCCGATCTCTTGCACCCTTCACCCAAACCTCATCTGCCCTGCATCATTTCAAAATATCCTAAATCCAACCACTCCCAACCCCCTCCATCACTGCTATCTTGGCTCAAGCCAGTGCCATCTCCTGTCTAGGGTCTGAAGTCACCCACTAACAGGCCTCTGCTTCGATGCTTGCTCCCCTAAAGTCAACAAAGTGACAAGCTTGATCCCTTTCAAATGTAAGCCACACTGTGTCACTCCTGTATCCAGAACTTTCCATGGCTCCCCTTAGTGGCTCATGGCTAAAAGCCAAAGTCCTTCCAGGGGCCTGTGGGCCTCCTGTTACTTCTGGCGCATATCTCCTCCCCTGGTGCTCACTCTAGCTTCCTGCAGCCCCTTGGCTATGCTGAGGATGCTTCCACCCCTGACCTTCACGTGAGCCGTCCCCTCTGCCCAGAATGCTCTTCCCACACCCCCGTGGCTCCCCATGGATCTCCTTCTTGAAAAGCAGCTGCCCCTTCCCTAAAGTCAGCTCCCCTGACTACCACTGCCAGCTGTCCACTGGTTTTGTTTCCCTTCTCTCCATAGCATGTGCCACCTTCTAACATACTATAATAATTAACACTATGATTTATTACATTTCCTGCAGATATGGTTTGGATCTGTGTCGCTGCCCAAATCTCACGTCCATTTGTAATTCCCAGTGTTGGAGGTGGGGCCTAGTGGGAGGTGATTGAATCATGGGGGAGAATCTCCCCCTTGGAACTGTGTTGGACAGTTAGTGAGTTCATGAGATCTGGTTGTTTAACAGTGTGTGGCACCTCCCCGCTGTCTTGCTCCTGCTTGGGCCATGTCAGCTGTGCCTGCTTCCCCTTCACCACCGGCCATGACTGTAAGTTTCCTGAGGCCTCCCTAGGAGCAGAAGCCACTACGCTTCCTGTACGGCCTACAGAACCATGAGCCAATGAAACCTCTTTTCTTAATGAATTCCCCAGTCTCAGCTGTTTCTTTATAGCAGCGAGAGAACGGACTAATACACTTGCCTTGATTTGGCTCCTGCACTAGAACACAAGCTTCAAGATGGCAAGAATCCTTGTTTTGGTCATTGAGGCATCCCCAGCACCTAGAACAGGGCCTGGCACATCTTAGGCCCCCAGTAAACATTTGCTAAGTGATCAGGGCTCTTCTCTTTTTGCTCTTCTATTGTTTCTTCAGGGCTTATGACAGTGCTAAGTACATAAAAGGTTTCCAGAGGTGTGTTGTGTTTCCGTGTTGTTGTTAAAATGAAATGAATAAATAAAAGAAAGAATCTGGCTGGGCACAGTGGCTCATGCCTGTAATCCCAGCACTTTTGGAGGCCAAGGTGGGTGGATCACTGTAGGTCAGGAGTTCAAGACGAGCCTGGACAACATGGTGAAACCCCGTCTCTACGAAAAATACAAACATCAGCTGGGTGTGGCGGTGCACACCTGTAATCCCAGCTACTCAGGAGGCTGAGGCACAAGAATCACTTGAACCAGGAGGCAGAGGTTGCAGTGAGCTGAGATCGTGCCACTGCACTCCAGCCTGGGAGACAGAGCAAGACTCGGTCTCAAACAAAAAAAGAAAAAGAAAAAGAAAGAAGAAAGAATCTGCTCTGTTATTCTTTCTTTCCCCCTCCTCTCTTTTTCCCTCTCCTCCCTCTCCCCACACTGGCTTTCTTTGCTTGCACAGCATTTATTGTGTCCTTGAAGCACTAACACAGAATGACCTTCATACCTGATTCCCAACCATGCACGTCCAGGAGACGGTCATCTAACCTGTGTGCAGCAGGGCAGGGGCCCTGGGGAACCATCCCCAGGAGGCATCACTAGAGAAGCAGCTCTGATGGCTGAGTGGACACACAGGCTCGGTGGGTGGCTACTGATGTCTTTCAGACTTCTCTGGGCCCTGTCTGGATGTGGGCCTGGGAGATCCTATGGGAAGCTCAAGCCAGTGGTCAGGGAGATGATGCGCAAGCTGGGAGGCAGGGGTGGCCCAAGAGCTAGTGAACAAATATAAATACATATATACAAATATACATATATTTGTATATATGCATGGTTGGGAATCAGGTGTGTAGATGATTCTCTGTTAGTGCTTCAAGGACACAAGATTTAATAAATTTAATAACATATTAAAGAAAAATGCACATAGCAAATAGAACAGAACCTATATCTGAACCAGATAACCCTGTGGTTCCTTAATAACCTGTGGTTCATGGGTCAAGGAGGCTTTGGTGGCTTTCGACCCTTTTTACTTTCGTCACACTGTCCTTCTACCTGCTTGTGTGTCTACGATGTAAGCTTCTTGAGCAATAAGAACAGTGCATTATCATCATAATAGATACTCATCTTTATTTTCCAAGGGAATCACAATTAAAAATATTCAGTCCTGTTATTTCCATAAAAATCCAAATACCCAAAATTCCAGCATTTTGGCATCCAAACGCTGTCTCCCAGACTGTTTGCTTGAAGCCAGATGCAGAACAAAATCCCTTTATCAGAACAAACACGACATTCCTCGACTCGGAAACTATGTCTACTGTGATTATTTTTGCCTCTGCAGCACTTAACACATATGTGGCCCCCAAGAAACACTCAAGAGTCACAGGAAAGTTTTGTGTAGCCGGGGTGGTGGGGGGAGAAAAAACACCAGAATAATCAAGAAGTTTTGAAGGAAGAGACAGGCTTAGAGTCAAAAACACAGGCGCAGGGCCCAGCCACAGGAAGGTATGGGTCAGGCACAGCTGAGACCTGGGAAAACAGTGCTGCCCAAGGTATTCCATAGGCTTCCGGCCAGGAGAAATGTGGGCTCCACCTTTGGTCAAAGTGGGGCCAAAAGGTACAGGGAGACACGTGCAGGATGTGCCCTAGAACATGAGCTGTGACACAGGATAAAACTCAGTTGGTTAATGTTCTAAAACTGCATTCATGTCTTCGTGCAGGGGTACGTACGAAGCCACGGGTAGCAGCCACCTCCAAGTATCCCACATCATTTTAGGTAAAAAGGGGATGAGAACACTGGAACTAGATTCTAATATTGGCATCGCGATGCTCCATAGAATTTTTTTCAGGAAATGACTGAGGAGAGGACCCTTGATTCCTTCCAGTGGCACTGGGGAAACGGCTCTGACTCTATCATTATGGCCAGACGCTTCCTCGTGGAAGAGACACAACAGGTGAGCCTCTCTCTCTAAGGGACCAAACTCTGAGTCATTTCTAACATGGATGAGACAGGACCTGGTCCACAGAGTGCCAAATGACCGTGACCAGGCTGTCACAGAGACCCTGGAGGGGCGTAGGCAGCGTGTCATGTTTTTCTTTGTAACCTGAAAATGTCAACTGTTTCTTCCAAGCTCTGATCTGAGAACCAACTTTTTTACATCCCCAATAATAGGCAGGAATTTTGGTGACATCCTGAGTCCCAAACACACACTTGGTATTTCATCTCTTCTGCTCACACATTAGACCCTGACTTACCGTAATTTAAATTCTAGAGGGTGAGGCTGAAAGCCAGCCTCCTGACTTACTGTAATTTAAATTCTAGGGGGGGAGGTTGAAAGCCAGCCCTCTGATATGGCCGTGCTTACTGCTGCAATCTGTTCAAGGCTTGCCAGCTAAGAAAACTTCCAAAATAATAACAGTGGTGCAATAAGTCACTTCGGCAGGGCTGCCGTCCCTGAACCCCCTTCCTTAGTTTATGACCCAGGGAAAACAGTTTAGGGTCCTCAAAAGAGGATTTTTTGGGGTGGGGCAGGTGATGAGCTGCCATCAGATGACTCACCTGAATACAGGGTCACCTCCTAAGACTAACTACAGGCAAAGGATCCCAGCATGATTTTTTTTTTTTTTTTTTTTTTTGACGCAGAGTTTTACTCTTTTGCCCAGGCTAGAGTACAGTGACATGATCTTGGTTCACTGCAACCTCTGCCTCCTAGGTTCAAGCGAGTCTTCTGCCTCAGCCTCCCAAGTAACTGGGATTACAGGCATGTGCCACCACACCCAGCAGTAGAGATGGGATTTTGCCATGTTGGCCAGGCTGGTCTCAAATTCCTGACCTCAGGTGATCCACCCACCTCAGCCTTCCAAAGTGCTGGGGTTACAGGCATGAGCCAGCATGCTCAGCCCTAAGCATGATTTTAGAGGTCATTGCCAACATGTTCACCTAGAGACTCAGAATGTTAACTTTCAATCCATCTGTGGCTGCTCCCAGAATGGAAGAAACCAGTGACTGTTTCTACATGAGACCACAGCCTCACAAGTGAGTTAGTATAAAAGGGTCCAGGGCACACAGGAAGAATCATCACAGGTGAGGGGCCGAACCTTTGCTCTCCTGCTGAACTGGATGTCTTCCTTGAATTCCTGGAAAGTCTATCTTGTCCCAATGTAGTGATAAAATGTAAATGTTAGTTTTTTCTCTAACCTTATATTATTAAGTTAACAAAAGTAAAATTCTAGTTGGAAAACAAGAAGTTATCATTTGAGTTATGAAAATTCTTTCAACGTTTTCTGCTTAAAATGATGGAAAAGGAGACACAGGTATTTCTGCAGTAATGTGGCAAATATATTCCAATCAAAGCTCCCAGACTGCAACACCTGGTGCTACAGAAATTCAGCTCGTGGGGAAAATAGGGTTCCAGCCAGACCATTCAAAATCTATACAGGTCTGGAAGCAGAAGACTGAAAAAAATTAATTCTAAAAACACATTAGCACAATTAAGAAGACATGTTGAGTTGCACAAAACAGTGTTTAAATACAGCTGTCATTATAGGATTTGATCTGAAAAGGAAACAAGCAGGGAGGCAGATGATGCCGGGGGTAGAAGGCAGTGTGGAACTGCTGAGCTTGAGTCTGGGGCAGAACGGGGAGGGAACTGAGTAATGCACCAGCACAGGGCCACCGACCCAGAGGAACAGAAGGTACAGGGCGCCAGGCACAGGACTCCACAGCTTCTGCACTCACCTGTAACAGGGCACTCTGTGGTCAGGTACTGATTCTCAGTCCCACAAACCATTCATAGACTCCCCATTCCCCTGTGACAGAACACTCTGTGGCCAGGTGCTGATTCTCAGTCCCACAGGCCATTCATAGACTCCACACTCCCCCGTGACAGTGTACTCTGTGGCCAGGTGCTGGTGCTCAGTCCCACAGACCATTCATAGACTGGCGAAAGTCGCACACGAACCAGTGCTGCTTCTGTGTCATAATGACATCATCCCCATACTTGCCAACCACACAGGGCAAATATGCACGAGAAAAACACATGTGACAGCAGCCCAGCCTGCCCTGCCTCCTCCTAGGCTTCTCCACGGCAGCGCCTAAGCTCCCTTAAGCACTGCAGCCACTACACAGAAGCCTTGTTGATTCAGCGCATCCATATGTGCAGACACCGCACTCACACGGGGTGGGGAATACCCAGAAAGGCAAGAGTCACATTTTCTGCAAGCGGCTCAGCATTTGGTGAGGCTGAAGATGAGGAAATCAATGTGAGATAATTGTCAGAAAAGAGATGTACACGGCTTGATCACTATTCCAGCTGTTGGACCTACACCACTTCTATCTGTTGACTTGGGAGGCAGTTTTATGGCATCATTAGGAGCAACAACTCAAGATTTCAAGCTGCCTGGATTCTTAATCTGCCTCTCCTGGGAAATGTGAGCTGAGTCACTCCATCCTCCATGTGTCTGTTTTCTATAAGGCAGAGGGAATAATAACAGTACTTGTCTTCCATGTTGGAGGAATAAATGAAATAACGTGTATAAGGCACTTAGCACCGTGCCAGTAATGCTTGGAGCTGATTCCCGCTCTCCCTCTGCTAGAGACTGAAGCATCTTGAAGGCAGAGAACCCCTAGGGCCTTTTGTCGTGGCCCTTTCAGTGCCCAGCACATAGCAAGCACCTCACAATGGTCTGCTGCCAGAATGAACGCTAATGGTAAGAATATGCATTTGAGAACGGCCAAAGACAATTCTCTTTCTATACTCCTTTTGACCCTCCCAATACCAGGAAGGAGGCAGAGTCAGCAGTGGGACCTGACTTGGGACCTGAAGCCTACACTCCTGCTGCCGACACTGCGCCTCGGAGAAGGAGGGCATCTCACCCAAGGCCACACGGCTGGTCAGCAGAGCGACCAGCACTAGCACCCCAGCCTGCGAGCCCCATGCCTTCGTGCCTGCAGAGTCTGGGGCTGCCACGGGGCTGACTAAACCAGCTCAGAGCCTGCACTAGGGTATGAAACACGGTTTCTAATTCTGACATCTTTGTGTTTCTCGATCACAAAATCCCATTAGCTCAACACGCCTACAAAATACTCGTATGTGAGACAAGATGTGGTTATTTTTAAACTGCATTTCAAACCATTCTGTGTGGGGAGATGTATTTTTGGAGCACGCTGACTTTAATTATGCACCTGTGACAGTGGAATCACACTGCATGTGGCGCTGGCTCTGGAAGACACAAACCACAAAAGTGGGCTGACCTCGTCCCCATTTCCCTGTGTCCCCAGCAGACACAGGAGCACAGCCCTGCTGACACCCCAATTTAGCCCAGTGAGCTCCCTGTGGGGGGCTGGGGCTGTATATTGAAGCCCAAAAGCACACACTGCAAGCAACATGGCCCTCTCTGGGGCCGACACCAGGTACCCGAGTGAGGTCAGAGCCAGAGGCTGGGGATGGTGGGCCCAGATTTGGCTATTAAAGCAGCAACTTCCCAGTCTAAGAGCAGACATGGAGATGCCTGTGAGAAGGCATCAGGTGAATAATACACCACTAAAGAAAGAAAAACCCATGAAGATAAATAGCACTGATGTGATTCCCAAGCACGGCCTCCTTTTCACCCTGACCACAGGCAGGAGCGTGTGCTTGGCCAATGCATTTGCCAAGGGGAGCCTGGCGTCTCCCTGGGGTGGGCCTCTCTTGGGTGAAGGACTACCGGAGGCTGGAAAGATGAAGTGAGGACAGTCTAGCCGGCTGCTCCCTGCAGGACGGCCCATCCATGGAGAGCCTCCTGTGCTACCCAGCAAAGGCAGGTCAGCGAATCAACACCCTCTGCCCTTGAGCCAGGCCTCTGTCCACGTCCTCCGTGCACCCCCCATGTTGCAGGTGCTATTCTGCACACCAGGAGCTGGGTGAGCAGGAGAAACAAGGCCACATCTAACATGGGGCTTAGTCACAAGGAAGGGGCAGATAAAACCCAAGGAAATTAGTAAACAAAGGTTCGGAGAGGGACCCAGTCACCCAGGGCCAACCTGCGACTTTCTTCACACAGCAACTAGAAGCCATCAGAGACCTTCAATAGAGGAAGAAGATGACCTGGGGAATGTTTTTAAATCAGAAGCCGTCTAAGGTCACCACTACCACTCAAGGAACCCTATGAGTGCTCAGGACTCCCATCTTTCTCATGAGGCAACGGAGCCTCAGAGACACGAGATCATTGTTCCAAAGGTCCCCCGTCTAGAAACGTCAAGATTAAGGTCTGAACTTGGCATGCCTGTCTACGACATCCCGCTGGCACACCCTGCGTGGCACTTTGCCAGTGGAACTCCCAACTAGAGGGACACAAATGCCACCCCCCCAACCTTCCCATTCAACCCCAACAAATTTAGGATAAACAAAACCTTTGAGTTTTTGACTGAAAGCACAAATAAATGTGAACACTTCCTCTTTTCAAAGGATCATTTCAATTATAGAGAAAGCATGCAAAGCATCTGATGACAGCTCCCCTAACTAATGCGCAAACAGGCTGCACACGCCCTGCTTGGGCCCGACTGCTACTTCCGCAGAGGACTGGAGGCCCTTCTAGAGGACTGGGAGCACTGTGTAACATGAGCATAGCTCCAGTTCAAGCTTTGAAGGCCCACGTGTTCACCCTCTCATAAAACACAAGAGATTTTTGCAGTTGACAGTTATGCACATCCAAATATTTCTTAATGGTTATTATTCTTTCTTATAAGAGTATTTATAAACCAACCTTTGGATCTCATTAAAGTTAGTTCTACAAATGTTCTACCTGAACTCCTCTGAACTAAAAAGTGGCGAAGGTTAAGCAGTTTGACAGTCTGTTGGATGCGGTACAGTCTGAGGGATGGGGTGGAGAAAGAGCAAAGCCTGGAGTCAGAGCTTGGCTCAGATGCCCCCAGTCCCATGAGCTCCCTGGGAAGAAACCTCATCTGCTTGTATACAGTTCCCAGCACAGCAACTGCCCCTAGTGCATTTACACAGACCGCTGGGGGAGTGAGGGGTCCACTTGGCCACTTGGAAGCCATTAGCCTTGAGTGCAGCCTTGATGGCTCTCAGGGCCAGGAGGAAGGACCCTCCTCCCTCCCTAGACAGAGATGGTACATGTGCAAAAGAATTTCGAAACCACTCTCAATACAGAAGAAGGAAAACTAGAATACAGCACCATTAGAGAGCCACACGGGATGGTAAAGATCAAGTGCTAAATTGAGAAAGAACAGATCAGCAGGAGGTGAGGCAGGAGCAAAAAAAAGGCCCTGGGGACGGGGAGGCAGAATAACTCCCCACCCAAAGATGTCCACGCCCTAATCTTCGAACCCGTGAAGATGACAGGTTATACCACAGAGAGGAATGAGGGTTGCTCAAGGGAGGGAGATGATCCCAGGTTATCCAGGTGGGCCCAGCATCATCTCAAGGATCCTCAAAAGGGGAACAAGGAATCAGAACAGAGGAGCAGGCAGACGGTGGCGTGAGGACTCCACCTGCCTTTGCTGCTCTGAAGAAGGAAAGAGCACTCGCAAGGTATGGGGCAGCTTCTCAAGGCTGAAAAGGGGAAGAAAATAGATTCTCCCTACAGTCTCCAGGAAGGAGCACAGCCCTGCATACCTTGATTTAGCCTAGTGAGACATCTGTCTTCCAGAACTGTAAGAGAACACCTTTGCGGGAAGAGGCTACGTTTATTTGCCACAGCGGCCATAGGAAACCCACGCATGGGTCAGATGGGATTCCTGCGGGTTGGGCATGGTTGGGCATGGTTGGGCAATGGAAGTTCCAGGGAGGGGAACCCGCTACAGAAAAGGCCTGGAGACAAGAACTGAATGGCGTGTAGAGCGTGCAGGGAGGAGCTCACTTTCCTGGAGGAGACCTTCGACGGATGGGACTGACAGAGCGGGAGGGCTGACAGTCTTGAGGCCCGACAGTCTTGAGGCCCAAGGTCAGGAAGGCCCTTGAGCCTCCTCAGGAGGGAGGCCAGCCATGATGTGCATGGCCCCAGGAGCCACTTGGGGCTTGAGCTGGGGGAACGCAATGGAGGGAACCACAGGAAAGCCTGGAAGAGGTGTGTGTGACAGAGACAAGAAGCGCTGGCAGGGAGGCAAGGGAAGACAAATGCCACTGCCTCGTGTGCCACAGCTCTGCTGTGCCATGCCTCAGGCATTCCACCTCCCCCGCCCCCGTCCTTTCCAGACCAACAGCATGTAGAAGAGAAGTGTTCAAAAGGCAGAAGAGGAACTACCTGGGTCCAGGAGCCGGTGGTCTCACTTTTCCTCACTACAGTCTTTGGAGAAGACATTGCCTCCCTGAGTCTCAGAGCTCTCTCTGTAAAATTAGGATCATTCAGCAACATCCTTTCTTACTGTGAGAATCTGGGCTAATTTTACATCCAGGGCATGGTGTCTGACCCAAGCTCAAGGAACCAGAGCAATGAACAATGCAGTGAAAATCCTTCCAACCACAGGGCCAGGTACCTGGATGTTGAGTCTCCCTCGATGCGCTCCCAGGCCATAGCGCTTCGCTGTGGAGGCATGGAGCTGGAAGTCTGTGATTTTTAAGGTTTCCAAACCAAGAGGTGGGCAACCTGGAAAGGACAATGCTTGTTAAAAACAAGGACAGATGCTGAAATGGATGAGCTTCTTATTTTCTAAATCTGGCTGCGTGCTTTTCCATTTTCCCCTGAACTCCCACCCACAGGCATGCCCCGTCTTTTCAGACATGGTTGATTGAACTGTCAGCATTAAGCCAATGTTCTTTCTTGTTGGCATTTGCTTTAGGGGTGTTTTTGCTCTGATATTCCTTCTCTTTTGCTGTCCATGCTACTGTCTGAGGCTGTTCCCAATTAAGGATCCTTCCCCAGTGTGACTCAGTCAGGAAGTATCATTAGAGCTCTACAAATTAATCAGAACTTGCTGATTTTGCTTCAGCAACTCTGGCCTTTATATTGTGCATGCTAATGAGCAGAGCAATATAAGTAGAAAAAAATCTATTGTTTTCCATTCTTGGCAAAATGGATAACATGGAGCACAGCTAGTAAACACCATTTGCCCCTGGAGTAAAACACCAGTGCCAAGCCCATTGTCCGGAAGAATGAGTGTTAGCAGCATCCAGAGTCGGGTGTCCTGACCCCTGGGCTGCTGTTTGCCCCCACTCCCACCACAGTGAATGGGTGGAGCATTTACTGAGGGGTGCACACAGTGAATATGAAAGGCTATGCAGTGAGTGGGGGCCACACGATGACCTGGGGGGCCCTGCGTTGAGGGGGTGTGTGCAGCAGCCATGCCAACTACCTGCGGCTGACCTCACAGAGGAAAGCCTGGTTACCACACCCGCTTCCCTCACCAGGGTTTGCCCTCACACCTTCCAGGCCTGAAGGACATGAATCTGACCCACGTGGGGGCAGTTCACAGAGCCATTCTCCATCCTGCCTACTAGAAATTGACTTCAAGTATCTGACCAGCAAGGTTATTTCTCACACTACATACTCAGAAATCCTCATTGCTGGCCTCCAATAGCCCTGCCTCCTCACAGAACCTCCTCATGCTGTCCCAGCAGCCCCATCCTGCCCCTCTCGTGGTCTGGCACCTCTGCAGCTTGGCCCCTCAGACCAGGTTATAATCCCACACCCCATCACTCTCTGAGAGGGCTGGGAGTCTGGGCCCGTGCCCTCCACTCTAACCTCCGGACAGTGGGCCCCTTCTGTCAGGTGCCACTCACCTCTCGGGGCTCACAGACCCTGGTGGTCACTGGCATCCACCAGAGGGCCTAGTTAGAAGCCAGGGCAAGCTCTGAGAGTCAAGGCCACTGACTCATTAGGCTACCTGTCCCTTCTGAGGGGCTGAACTCCAGGACATCCTTCAGCCTGGCCCCAGGAGCCTGGGCTCTGACTCGAGCTCTTGGGCTCCCTAAGCTGGGGTTGCTGTCCTGCTGTGCCCCATTCTCATCCTCATCTCCTGCTCACTCCTTGCTTTTCTCCCCATCACCTGGTCTCAGCCTGTCCTGCCTTAGACACAGTCAGCATTCTCAGGAATAACCAGCCTATCCTGGGAGATCCCACCCACCGAGAGATCCTACCCACCGAGAGAACCCACCCACTGAGAGACTCCACCCACTGAGAGAACCCACCCACTGAGAGACCCCACTCATGAGGGACCCCACCCACCAAGAGGCCGCATCCACTGAGAGACCCCATCCACTAAGAGGCCCCATCCGTCAAGAGACCTCACCCACAGAGGCCATATTCACCGAGAGATCCAACCCACTGAGAGGCCCCACCCACTGAGAGACCCAACCCACTGAGGCCCCACCCACTGAGAGACCCCACCCACAGAGAGGCCCCACCACAGAGAGACCCCACCTACTGAGAGGCCCCACCCACTGAGAGAATCCATCCACAGAGAGACCCCACCCACTGAGAGGCCCCACTCACTGAGAGACCCCACCACAGAGAGACCCCCCTACTGAGAGGCCCCACCCACTGACTGTGACACCGAGCTGGCAAGGCAGCAGGTTCTGTCAGGCGATTCTAGTGGCCTGGAAATGGCCTCTATTCGTCTTCACTCTGCCAGCTCTGGTTCCAGGCTCAAGGGACCTGGGGGGTTTCAGACCCTGATGGAGAAGTAGGCACAGGTCCTGTCCCTCCACGTCCTGGTACTCAATACATACCCACAACAGTCCCGCATAACCAAGTATCAGAAACACAAAAAGGATCTGCTGCCATGTTATGAACCTATTTCATTGCCATGTTGAAAGTGTTCCCATCCACCAGGTCCTTCCTCCACAGCAGAAGACACAGCAGGGGGTGAGTTCCATGGACTTCCTTCAGCAAAGCCACCTTTATTTATATCATTTATACAGTCAAAGCGAGAGACAGGCAGATGGACAGATAGCCCACCAGATGGACAGGCAGACACATATAGATCATGTGCCAGCTCAATAAGCAACAATAATTGCTATTCAAAACATTGCTTCCAGAAAAAGAGAATGACTCCTATACATATGAATATTTTAATTCAAAAAAGGAAGTACCTGACTAAAATTACATATCCATCAAAATTGCTTTTCTGTCAATAGACAGAAGCTCTGTCCCATCCTCTTGCCAAGACACACAAAGGGTGAAAAGAAAGTGTCCACAAGTGAGATGCTTCATGGGAGCACGTCTAATAGCAACTAGAAATGCAATGCCTGCCCTCTCACGGGCTAGACCAACCCTCACAACTGCAACGGCTGAGTTCCCGCAGCTGCCACATCTGATAGCCCTCTTATCCACTCCTGTGATGGTGTCACGGCAAAGCCAGACACTTCACTCCCTCCACCCATAGCACAAATGATGGCTTTGGTGGGGAGCCCAGATAAACACACACGAACTTGGCCCTCTCACAAACATGGTCTTATAGGAACCCAATGCTCTGACGCTGGGATTTTTTGTCCTTATTAGATGATGCTATCTTTAGAGCCTTCAGCTTTGTTTGGAACCCTTCTCCACTGCCTGTGCCACTTACAAAGAAGCTAGAGATTCCACACAGAGAAAACACAATGTCCTTGAAAGGCAAAGACAGAGTTACTGATCCACATGGGTTACTGAGGGCCGTTTGGTTATAAGAAACCACCGCAGCCAACTTAGAGAAGAAGGGAAATCCCTGGAGAGATGAGAAGGATGGCAGAAAGTGACACGGACAGAAGCTAGACACAGGACAGGGGCAGGTGGAAGGGCACAGAGCTCCCATCATCTAGGCAGCAGAGCGGTGGATTCTAATGGCACTGTCCACTCCCATCACACCTCTGAGTCTCCACGCAACCTCATGCATGCCTCCAGAGAGGGCCTGACTCACCTGGTCCCCTGGCTGCCCACTGGGATCAGGGTGCCGTTAGCAAAACTAGGGGACATCAAGCTCACAACCGACACGGGGCACGGAACAGGCATCTGCAGCGGAGGGTGAACAGGGCCCGAAGCAGCCTCGTCCAGCTTCAGAGTTCTCTCTTCTTCTAACTGCCTTCTCCTACTGGCCAACTCCAAGAAGGGCAATACCTCCATCTCCGCTTCCTCTCTCCCTTCCTTTCCTGTGATTTTTGCTTCTGTCTCCATTAGTTCACAGTGGCCCTGGTCACTCTGTGGCCCTTTGGGACTCCTCAGCCTCTTCTCCGTTTCTTCTGTGCTGGGCCCTGCAGTTTCTCCCTCTCAGCCACTCCTCCACCCCCACACCAAGCACGGCCCTGGTTTCCATCACACAATGTTTTGCTCTTCCTCTTCTTCCTTCTCAGCCCAGACCTTCCTTCCTTGTTTGGACTTTTCTTTCCACCACCCCCAGGGCAGTCTTTCCCCACTGCAGCACAGGCTCATCGCCCTCAGACTGATTTCCCAAGAGAGCCCTACCCTTCCCTTTAACAATCTACCTTCAGAGCCCACACCTCAGCTACGAGATGTCGCAGGCACCCTCTATACCAATCGACGACCAATCACATGCACAGAGTTTAAATTCAGGGCTGGGTGCAGTGGCACACACCTATAATCCCAGCACTTTGGGAGGCCAAGGCGGGTGGATCACTTGAGGTCAGGATTTTGAGACCAGCCTGACCAATATGGTGAAACCCCATCTCTACTAAAAATAAAAAAATTATCCGGGCGTGATGGCACATGCCTGTAATCCATGCTATGCGAGTGGCTGAGGCAGGAGATTTGCTTAAACTCGGGTGGCGGAGGTTACAGTGAGCTGAGATCATGCACTCCAGCCTGGGCTACAGAGTGTGACCCTGTCTCAAAAAAAAAAAAAAAGTTTAAACTCAGAGCACTTGCTTGTCTGCAGACCGGCCTGCTGATGTCGGGGGGCAGGCCTCAGAAGCCTGGAGGCTCCCATCAGCTGCAGGTGTGAATGCTGGAGCTGGAGTAGGCCACCTGCGATCTGCAGCTGAAGCAAATACCCAATCATCTTCCAACGTCTGCTGCAGAAGAAGCTCCTCCAGGTTGTTACTGCTTCCTCCTCGGCACTCTGTCCCTTCACATTCGGGTGGCGGAAGCTCCAGTATCAGTCAGGCACACAGCAGTAATGTCAGCTTCACTCGGAAAGTTCTTATCTCATCAATCTTCCATTCTTTAGTTTTTCCTTTAATAGCCTCCTCCCCTTTCCTTCCATCCCATGTCTGCCTTACTCTGACTTCACCCTGTTTCCAGGAGCATCAGTGCAACTCAATAAATGTTACCACAACCTTGCCCAATGCAGGGCGCCATATCCCACAGTACAGAAGCCTGCAGGCACCGAAAAAACTATCCACTAAGCCAGCTGGGAGTTACCCGCCTTCCCAAAATCCCATTTTAAAATATTTTTTAAAAGTTAATAAGAAGTTTAAGCATAAAGTAGTCTAAGCACAAGCTCTCTATCCCGCATCCCTTTATGCAAAGATCAACAAGGCAAAACCCCATGTCAAAATCAAGCATCCCAGGAAAAGTTCCTAAACCCATCTTAAAGACTTACATTGATGTCTGACACAGGAATCTCCACATTTAGAAAGGCAGCATTTTCCTATGCTAAAGGATGGGAAAGTAAGGGACTAGAAAATAAAAGACAGGAAAATTCTCTTTTGCTTTAAAGATTCTAAATTAATTCAAAATATAGAATATTGAAACATTCACCACACTTAATACCCCACTCTGATGAATTTCAGAATATTTCAACTTATTCATTTTTCTCCTTTTCTTTCTACCCTGAGAAGCATCATCCTAGAGATTTTTTTTTTTTTTTTTTTGAGACAGAGTTTCGCTCTTGTGACCCAGGCAGCAGTACAATGGCACAATGTTGGCTCACCGCAACCTCCACCTCCCAGGTTCAAGCAATGCTCCTGCCTCAGCCTCCTGAGTAGCTGGGATTACAGGTGCCCGCAAGCATGCCCAGCTAATTTTTGTCTTTTTGGTAGAGACGGTGTTTTACCATGTTGGCCAAGCTGGTCTTGAACTCCTGACCTCAGGTGATCCACCTGCCTTGGCCTCCCAAAGTGCTGGGATTACAGGCGTGAACCACCGCACTGGGCCCATCCTAGAGATTTTTGACAGGTCTACTCAATGTCCAAAATGAATAAAATGACCTGCTCCTCCCCCTTCAGTTCTCCTGCTAAGGGGAACAATACTACAGTGTAGAGAAAATTATGCAGGATGAAGCAAAGCATGCTCAGCCACTCCAGAGAGAAGAGGGGTGGGGAATTTTAAACCTGCAGAATGGTCCGGAGGCCTCAGAGCCACAGGGGCTAGGGCAAAACACTTGAAACCATCTGCAGTTCCCAGGCCTGCCGAGGCCTTAAAAAGTGGATGGGGGCCTCTCTCAGCTGCACCCTGGGCTGACAAAGACCAAAGGGAACAGAGTGCAAACAAGTTGCCAGATACCAGCAGCTCCCACTCCCTTGGGCCAGTGCTCAAGGCTACTCTTGGTCCCTGAAGTGACATCATTGTCATCACTTCAGTCTCTGGGCTACACCCTGGTCTTTGGACCCCAGCCACAATGGGGAACTGCTGCTAACACCATAACCCCGAGGCAGCTTCTCTGAGGCAATTAGCAGCCAGACAAGATCCACAGCATGAAAGAACCGGCGTCCAGGAGACCTCCGAGTCTTCAGAACCAGAAATCTCAAAAGAAGGGTAGAGATGGCAGAAGGGAGACAAGCACCGTCTCCCAGCCACGGTCCCGGGCTTGTCTAGGACGGCCAGGAGATGACCAAGAGTGACCATCAGACTAGCACAAGACTTGGCAGGAGCAACCTGTGCACTCTAAGGGCTGAAGGAAAAGAAACTGGGATATGGAAGCCACTACCAACTAAGTTACAGTCAACGGTCACGGCTGTCAGGTCTCCATATGCCAGCCTGGAGCCTGAAAGTCTGAAGTCTTGCTTGCCTCGGCTGATGTCTCCCACCCCCTGCCTACGTTCGCCATCGCCCCAAGGAGCTTCCCCAGGCAAGCCCCTCATCCAACCCTGCCATCTTAACTGTTCTTATGATAATGTAAATACCTCTCCCACCACTGTAACTGAACTTACTCTGCAACACCCCGGCCTACCAAAAAAACTACCCAAACCTATAAAACCAACTCCTATCCCACTGCCCTTTGCTAATGCCCTTTACGGCCTTAGCCCACCTGCACCCAGGTGAATAAGCAGCCATGTTGCTCACACAAAGCCTGTTTGGAAGGTCTCTTCATTCAAAGCACGTATTTTTTCAACAACGGTAATCAAGGCCTTTTTCAGACACACGAGTGCTCAGAAAATGTACCCCACTCACACCATAACCATAGGACTTTACTGAAAGAACAGCTGGAATCACACGCCCAGGAACATAGACACAAAGGTGTTAGATCCAATAAGTTCTAAATTTCTCTTCAAAGAATCAGTAGGTCAGTATGTTCAGTTCTTCATCCTCCATTTTAAAGTTTAACTTCCTTGTAGTTTCAGTAAACAACCTCTCCACCAGTTCTAATCAGTAGTTCACATCTGTTCCCCGGTCCCCTGCTCCATCCTGACTCATCCTGGTCACCTGCTTCAGTCACCTGCTTTGACCTAGGTCACCCTAGCTACCTGCTCTGACCTGCCTGTAACCATCCTTCCTGCCAAACTACCCATCCTGCTACTCCAGCTCATACCCCTGCTCTCTTTAAAATAGCCAATTGTGATTAGTCTAGACTGTGTGGTCTAACCCTAGCCAATAGGAGAATGACACAGCAGCAGGGGCGGCCTCCATCAGGAATAAGTACCCCTTCCCCTCCCTCGTCTAGGTGTGCACTCACCATTGCTCCATCTGTGAGGCACACCCTTCTATAGAAGTAAACTGCCTGGCTGAGAGGATTTATCTTCGAGTGCTATCTCTTTTGCAGCATCAAAATTTTACATATAACAAAGGCAAGCAAGCATGTGACTGGCAGGTGCCGCAAACACGGAGGACTGCACAGCACTTCCCGCAAAATGAGTCCAGAGGACTCTGCCAGCCAAAGAACTCCAAAAGCATGGCAAAGTGAGAATGAGAGGTTAGAATTCCATCGACTTTAAATTCTCAAAGAAACATCTGGTCCCATTCCAAGGAGCTGTCAATCACAATCCCACTTGCAAGGACTAAGACTTTTCCCCATCCTTCAGAAAACGTTACTGAGGAAGACAGGAGTGTTGCATCGATGACTAAGCAAAATGGAGGAGAAGCAAGCGTTTCAAAGCTTAATTTAAATATCTGTAATCAGAAAGTTAAAAAAAAAATCTTTGTTAGAACTGTAACATATTTGTATTACAATGTCAATTGATGATTTAATTACTAGGTTTAAAGAGTGCTTGAAATAAATGGGAAACTCATTGGCAGCTCTTCATCCCTGGGGGTTCCCAGCCAGGCTGCAGGAAAGCTGGCTCCAGCAGTCAATCCCTCGGTGACTCTTGAGCCAATCTGTTCCAACAGCCTCAAGATGAGCTCCCCATTCCTCCCCCAAAACAAACAAATTCATCCTTTACCATTAAATCAAGTTTCTGTTGCTTCTAGGAAGAAAAAAAGATGTAATCCTGAGAAGCATGTGGGTGAGGAGAACACAGAAAAAAAGTGTGAAAACACTTCAGGAAAATATTAATTAGAGATCCAAGATGTGTCACAATCTGGAGGAAAGGAGAGTGACAGTCACCCAGGATGAATCCACTTTTCTCTTAAAGACAGCACGCCTCTCTGAGAACACTCCACACTGAGCAGGGCACCATCTCCCAGTCCCGCCCTTTATTCCTCAGGAGGTGAGCATGGGGGCCCCTGCCTCATTCTACCCCACCCCACACATGCACTGCCTTAGATCTGTCTCTTGCTAGCAGTCTCTGCATTGCAGCTACTTTACAAAAGAGACATTTGCCCTCTGGCACAGATTCATTAGTCCTCATCATCGTCATCATCATCACCATACATTACCATTTACGCACAGCAACTCTTGAACAAATTGCAAATGTCCATTGCATTTAAGATCATGGTGGCCTTTGTGGTCCAGAAGTTCCAGGGCACAGTCAGACTATAGCATATAAGAAAGAATTCTGAATCTGGCATTGACTCCAACACCTCACCTTCAGTATCCCAAATCTATCCAGAGGGTGGGGGACTTTCATGAGTCATGTCATGAAAATTGTTTTAAAAGTGTAGTGCTTTGGGGAGCAATAGGGCAAACCTGCAGGTAACTACTGCGAGCCAGACTGGCTGGAGACTCCTGTCATTGAATCTGCACAATGACCCCAAGAGATGGGCATCATTGCTCCATGTTACATACCAACAAGCTGAGACTCAGGGATGCCGAACACAGTTAAATAGCCATTAGGTGTCTGAGTTATAAAATCTCAGGCATAATCTTTACACCACCTCTGTCTGACTTGAAAACTCAAGAGTGTAACACAAATGAAGTTGCTTGGTGGTGTTCGGGGTCATACCAGGAAAAGAGCTGGAGCCAAGACAGGCATCCCGCGCTGGAAGAGCAGAGCTCAGAGTCCAAGGCCCCGTGGCCTGTTCTGATCACCTCAACACATGGTGGGCGCTGCCAGGAACAAGCTCACAGCCCTCTTGAACTTTTGCTTTCATTGTCCACTATAAATGGAGTAGCTTGGACTTAACAGAATTCTTCCCTTTGTTTTCCTGAACTTGATGTTCCCTTTGATCAGTGAAGTGTGGAGGCAGTTTCCCAGGGCACTGAAGATCTGTCTGCAGTAGTTCTCTGCCTTTCTCAGACACCACGGGCTTCCCAGAGGGGCCGGGCCTCTCTCTGGGTCTTGGGAAATCTTGGAGCCATTCTCAGCCTTATCTAGTCGTCCTTGGAAAGCTCTTTAACACCCACCACAGCAGAGAGGATTCTCTAGACCCTCATCACTGGGCTCCTCCAGACAGCAGCTCTTACACCAGCTGAGCATCAGAATCTCCCAGGGAACTTAAAGGAAAGGTGCCCTAACCCCTCCTCAGAAATTGATCAATAGGACGCCAAGGGAACTCACCACCGGTCTGAAGTTCCCAGGTGATTGTTCTGAGACAACCAGTCTCAGAAGAGAGTCCCTGCAAACCTGGCTGAGGTCTTTTACCTGTGAGGCTACACGAGCTGCAAGATTTTCTTTCCCAGGCCCCAGTGGGTCCAACAGAGGAAACTCTCAAAGACTTGGGTTCCAGCCCATGCTGGCTATAGTGGCTGACATCTGGAGTCAGCCTAGAGCCTCACCCTCAAAGGTTTTGACCACCTACCTTCTTCTTAAATGTCCAGCTCAGTGGCTATTCTGTCTAAAAAGTCTCCCAAGACTTCCTCCCCTGCACTCAACCCTCTCAGGCTACCCACTCCTGCCTTTAGCCTAACCTCCTAGAAAAAGAACTAAAACAGATTTGCAAGAAAAAAACAAACAAACCCATCCAAAAGTGGGTGAAGGATATGAACAGACACTTTTCAAAGGAAGCCACATATAAAGCCACCAAAAATGTTTGACTAACATATTGTTCTGAGCCAGCATCTCATTTGTATTACGTAAGGTATAATACAACTGAACTCAAACTAAAATCTTTTTAAAACTAGAATACGTATCTTTCCAAAATGCTATCTGTTGGTAAAAACTGGTATGTATATTTGGTAAAATTCATTCTTTGTACCAGATTTGTATGTATTTAAAGTTAATGTATTTTAAGTCAACCTCCAAAATATTTCTCTTAACCACTTTTTTATGTTCTAACCAAGGCATATTATTTAAATGATACTCTATTACTGCCTTTGCGTATGCAAGAGGAACTAAGAAGAAAATAGATTTTTTTTTAAATTTAAAGGTAGCCTGAATCAAACAGGGTCAGCACTTCATCAAAATAGAAATACATACATGCATGTACACACAAGAAAAACAATTACTCCCATGTCACATTTTATCACACAACAAAATAGATAAACAAAACAATCGATTGGCAACTAAAAAACAGGAAGAGGCACAAAATAGCTTTTTATACTTCCCAGAAAAGTCATGAATCCTTTCATCTTGTTTCTCTTTCTTTTTCAACCACTGGTTCCTATCATCTGAGTAGTCTTCCAAAAGCTGGAAAGGAGGAAAGGATAAAACAATTTTAGTTTCTTATTTTTTCATTTCTTAAGAGAATGCATATACCTGTCTTATTGTGAAGCAATTAAAATAAAATCTAGAGAAGTGATAATTCCTGCAATTTTTTTGAGCACTTATTATAGACCAGATACTGTCTTAGGCACTTTCTTTTGCCTTATTTAAATCTCCCCACAATCTTAAAAGGTAAATAGTACCATTTCTTTTTATGGATGGTCAACTTGAGTATCTGAAGATAAGGAAATGTTGGAGGTAGACGGTTAATGAACTTGGGGCATCCATCTGACCATACTTCCTCTCCACGTTATAATCCTGACCATGATCTACGCACTTCTATTTAAAGGGTGCAGGACATCAGGTCAGCATGCCACAACTTGGGGTTCAGTATATTTTCATAACTTTGTAAGGCATTCAAACAACAAGTAGGACGAGCACAAACACAGGTGCTGAAAGAGTTTCCATTTTCTGTTTCCGTTTTTCCTCTATTGGAAGCTACTACTCTCCACAGTGCCAAGACATCTACCGGACTGGCACTATCACATTCTCCAGGAGTCAGGACTCCTGCCTTTTCACCTCATACCTGCCAGAGAACACCTTCTTTGTCTTCATCTTCCTGGGATGGAGTATCTAGGCATTTTTTGCTATGATTTTTACACTCCCTTAAGGCTCTCATCAGTTGCATGCACCACGTTATTATTCTTGCAGCTTTTCTCAATCAGTTCAGAGAGATAAGTAATCACCTCAGGAGCTAGTTTTAGTAAGTATTTTCTCAATTCCCCCAAGGAGGGTGCACGGCTAATACCACTCTAGATGCAGGAGAGAAGATAATTTTATTATGTTCAATAGATATCTTAGAACACTAGAACCTAATTCCCTTTCAGAAGCCTATTGAGAAGCCTTGTCAAACATCTTCTAGTTAGTCTGTGTCCCTCCCAGGAACACAGCATTTTCATAACTTTCCAGAAAATATTTTGAGATATCTCTGGGTTTTATTTTCCTCCCTTTGGTTCTGTTTTCTTTCGCCTCACTGTTTATCAGGTAGAGGCCCCTGTACTCATTGCCTTGAGAGAGTCTTGTGATCCGATGTAAAAGAGAAGGAACCTGAGAGTCCCTAAGTGAGCCTAAGAGATGTATTATCTCTGCCATGGAATCATCTCCATCTAGTAAGGGCAGGCTGGAAAGGATTCCATGGTGTAGATAACATGCCCTGGAGGTTGGGGTGGGGGAGGAGGACTGGGGGTCCTAAAGCTTTCCCTGCCCTCCCCAAGAGAAGGAAGTTATTATCCTAGATCCTGAACTGGAGGGAGGAGAGCTGTTGGTTCTGAAAGCAGAAGAGGTTTCCAACCCAGACTCCCAATATGGTACCTGTGAGCCAGAACAGCGAGAAATGGTGGCCTTGACAGGCAAAAGGACTGTTGGCAGTCTTGTGAAATACCCTTGCACCCCAAAAGTGATCCTGAAGCAAAAAAGGTCCTTGATCCTGAAGAGGCTATGCAGGTCAGTAGAATGGACACCCACCAATAACAGTGGTGTACCCCAAACCATTGACTCTACCACCTGCCTTCCTTGCAGCAAACCCCAAGTCTTAACACCATGTAAGATGCCAGAACACAAGCAAAACATCAGGAGGCAAGGATGAGCAAACAAAAGTAATGCGTGCCTGAGTTTCTGCACCAAGATCATTCTCAGGTTGCTTCTCAAAATAGCCAAGGGTGTTAAAAGATCAGATCAATTATTTCCTTTTTTTACATATGATTAAATTATGATTTAGACAAGTAGTTTGCCACAGCTAGTAAGGAGCAGGCCTGGGACCTGATTGAGGCTTTTAGCTTTAATTTGTATTCTGTCCACATTCTGAAAGATGACTTCACTCTTTTAGTTAAATTGAGCTCACCGTGACTCAGACAATGCATAAAAAACTATGGATATGCAAATGAAAATCATCTGAAATCCTACCTAAGCTACCCTTTCAGATATATCTCCATGCATTCTTAACTTATAAATGTATGAGTATACATTTATATAAGTGAACTGGGGTTCTCGAAATGTTTTGAACCTCGTTTTTCCCCTTCCACAAAGCATGATGAGCATTTTTTATGTAAATAAATATAAATCGACATTGTCATAAATAAATAAATGTGAAGATGCATAAAGGGTAACAGATACCTGGTCTGGTATCTGTACATTTCAATTTGGTTTTATGAACACTTAGGACATTTTTTATGCCAGGCTTATGCTAGATATTATGGAAAAAGATGAATAACACATAGACACTGCTCTTGAGAAGTTCTCAGTTTAGTAGGTGAAGCAGACGGGTGAAGATAATATTATAGCAGTGTAAGCCCTGAACATAATAGGCATATAAAATACAGTCTGTTAGACAATCTACACCTTTATTTGTACAGTACATCAGTTTGGCATTTCTTTCTACTTCTCTAGTTCCTTTTACATGTACAACAATTTCAATGTAGGTTTTGCATCCTCATTCCAATGGGAATTTCTGGGTCCTCCTGAATACTTCTGATTCAGCTTGTAATTTCCAATCATAATCAAATAATTTACCTGCTAAGGATTTATAAAAATGATACGACTGAGTTCACCAAATCTGTAAAATTCAAACAATGATCACTGTGAAGAACAGTATCTTTCACAATTAAATCACTAGAACACTTTTACTAGCCATTTAATTTTTGCCAAACGACAAATCAGAATGTTTACATAAACTGCAAAACACATTATCTTTAGAGTGTTATTTCAATATTTTGAAGGTCATCAATTCATAAAGTTCTCTTCTATGTGATCCAAAAGAGTAATACTGGTGAAACATGGTTTTTGATTAAAATTTCTGCCCAGTAGGTCACAGAGTTAGCAGATCTATGATACTGATCTGTGATGTTTGTATATTCAAATGTATTTAAAGTTTATGCATGACTGTTAACATTTACTCAGCATGCACAGTCTTGTTATATTTGAAGACAGAAAATTTATATACATATTATAAACGAAAAATACTTGCAAAACAGAATTTTATTAACACTATTTAAATTCATACAAAGAAAATACATACCTACTAATTTATGCACTGAAGACATGCAAATTTACTGTTTAGTTTACATTAGGTTAATTGGGAAAAGACTTCTGGAGGAAACGAATTGCCAGTTGCATTTTGAAATAGTTTATAGATACAAGCAAAGAAGAAAAATCATGCAGAGAGGTGGAGCTAAAGACAGGCAATTTGCAGGAAATTGGGTGGATAGACTTCTAAGACGTCTCCAGCCATTCTTTTATTCAACAGACATAAACTAAACACAGTTTATACAAGAACAGTGTTAGGCCCTGAGGATACAAAGCCAAGTAATACAGCATTCTTGTCTGCAAGCTTATAGATTAATGTGGGAGATGGGCATAAATAAAGATAGAATGAGTAAAAAAAAAATTATGACACAGTAAGATAAACAAATTTCATTGATTTCCCTGGAGATATAGGATACAAGTAGAGAACAGAGAAGTAAAATTTTAAAAGTGGGCTTTGCAGTACCCAGTAAGGATTAGCTAATAGTAGCAGATACTCTTCCTCTCCTTCCTTATTCATTAAGCTTCTCCAAAAAAAAGGTCTGCATTTTGCGGCCAGGTGCAGTGGCTCACGCCTGCAATCCTGGCACTTTGGGAGGCTGTGGTGAGCGGATTGCCTGAGCTCAGGAGTTGGAGACCAGCCTGGGCAACCCTGTTTCTACTAAAAATACAAAAAATTAGCCAGGTGTGGTGGCATATGCCTGTTGTCCCAACTACTCTGGAGGCTGAAGCAGAAGAATCGCTTGAACCCAGGAGGCAGAGGTTGTAGTGAGCAGAGATTGTGCCACTGCTCTCCAGCTTGGGCGACAGAGCGAGACTCCATCTCAAAAAAACAACAAACAAAAATAGATCTGTATTTGCTGCCTCAATAACACTCATACTTTACTTCCTTTCACTATAACCTGGCTTCCATGCCTCCAGCTCTATTGCTCTACACAATCAAAGTCCTTAATGACTCCTTAGTTGCCTAACCCATGGGACTTTGCTCAGCTGTCATTCTCTGGAGTGACACCTCTTCAACATTAACCTTCTCTCCAAAATACTTCCTCTCCAGGCTCTCCTGTCGCCTCTGAGAACACCCGAGTTTCTTCTTACCCTACTTCCATTTCCATTTCCTAAATGGAGGCATTCTCAAGTCCGCACTCAATCAGCTCACAAAATAAAATTTTTAACTAGACAGTGCAATTCTCACTGAATTGTTTTCATCTGTCCATAATTAGATTATGTTTAAAAGGGATACTTTAAAACAAAACCCAAATAATCACACATACCACGGACATAGACACCAAGATAGAACAGAGTCACTACAGGTCTAGACGGTACCTGGTTAAGCAATGTCAAGAAGGTGACAACACTAAGAGTCAGAGACCAAAGCACCTCCTGCTCTTCCTGATTGAGATACTCTCAAGTAATTTTCAGGTTTTGACTTGAAAATTCCATTTTTTGATTCCATGTTTCTAAGAAAATTCTATGTTTGATTTCATGTTACTAGGAAAATTTGATGTTTGATCCCATCTTTCTAGAAAAAGTATCAACCTTCCTCAATAGAGACTTTTTATCTCCAAAGTCTAAAGTTAATTTTTGTATTCAATCTGAAACACTGTAGACCAGTGTTTATACTAAAGTCCAAAACCTTTAGTCTAATTCCAAAACAGATGAGCATCTGTTCACTTGAAAGTTAAATAATGGCCCTTGGTACAGTCTTCCAAAGGAGTGTGGATTGACAACAGATTCTAGTTCAATAATTTGTATGTAATAGCATGACAATAAAACCACATATAGGAATATGGAAATGTTCAAGTCTATCAAAGCAGGAAACGGGCATATGCTTATATAGTATATGTTATTTTTTTAAAAATCACAGAACCAACAAGACATTTGTTTTCCTTTTTCCTTGGTATTCTTTTTTTTTTTCTAGCCAGATATAGAGTATTATTTTATACTATACTATTTTTATACTAGATAGAGGGTATTACCTTGTATTTATGATTTTTCCTAGCCAGATACAGATTATGTAATTTGTGTAAAGCTTTGCCTTTTATGACAGATTGAGAAATACATAATAAATTACTAGATGCTATACTATGCACAGAGGGCATTCCAGACTCTGAAGAACAACAAAACATATCTCACCACATCTTCTAGCCCAAGCTCAGAGACTTGTGCTTTGCTATAACAAACTACAAACAAACTCAGCAATATAAGGGGTAATAAGACAAGTTTCCAAGGAAGATAGCGCTACACTGTTATAATAAGATCAAATCTGTGATGTATAATGGTTCTGAGGCTGGTGATGCCTGCAGTTTGTCCCAAGGTGTTTGATACTGGATTAAGTGTTTTCAAAGGGATCAACAGCACCAGCCTAGGTTCCCACCTGCCACTTCAGTATTTTGCAATCACTCTTTGGAATGTATGAAGGAATTTCACACAATCAGAACAACAATTGTTTGGACATATGGTTACTCTCTCAGAAAACACAAACTAAAAATTCAGGGTAAACTGCAATGAGAAGATTTAAAGCAGCAGGCATTCAAGTGTAGCTTTTTTATAAAACTTTTTTTTTTGCAATGGCTTTATATTATTTGAGCAGACCTCATCTGAGGCAAGAAAAGAATAATCAGGCTTTTCTCATGATTATTCCATGTCCTATTGCTGATTTTATTGATTAATATAGGTCATTTCTTTCATCTGAATAAGCTTTCTTACCCTATCCTAGAAAGTCATATTTCTTGCTTCACATTTTAAAAAGAAAATAGGATTGTTTCCCTATTTGTAGGATTTAATTAATATTAATTTATTTAATCTTCTTGAGCACCTTATATTGTGAAAAATTATATTCAGTAAGGGTAGGTGAAATAACTGAAATGATCCTCCCTTCATTCAGAATTTAGCCCTCAGTGGGATGGATCTATAGAGAGGTGGAAAGAAACTGTGCTATGTGGTACAATCAGTGCAAAGGTAAAGGAGAAGAGAGGGTTTCATCATGCCCAGAAGAGGTGCAGCAATCCCATTACTAGATATATACCCAAAGGAATATAAATTACTAGATATATACCCAAAGGAATATAAATCATTCTACCATAAAGATACATGCATATGTATGTTCATTGCAGTACTATTTATTAACAATAGCAAAGACAGTAAATTAACCTCGATGCCCATGAAAAGTGGACTGGATAAAGGAAATGTGATAATCATATATCTTATATATATAGCTTATATATATCTTATATATATATATCTTATATATATCTTATATATATATATCTTATATATATCTTATATATATATCTTATCTTATATATCTTATATATAATATATACTATGTATATATCATGAGGTGGATCTGGAAGCCATTATCCTAAGCAAATTAATGCAGAGACAGCAAACCAAATACTGCACATTCTCACTTACAAGTGGCAGCTAAACATTGAGTATACATGAACACAAAGAAGGGAACAATAGGCAATGGGGCCTATTTTAGGGTTGAAGGTGGGAGGAGGGTAAGGATAGAAAAACTACCTATCAGGTATTATGCTGATTACCTGGATCACAAAATTATGTGCATACCAAATCCCCATGACATGCAATTTACTCATGTAACAAACCTGCCCATGTACCCTTGGAACCTAAAATAAAAGTTGAAAAGATAAAAGAAAGAAAAAATTAGCGTAAACTTTTTTTTTTTTAATTTCTTGCTCCCTGAGCACAGTATTAAAGGATATGAAGGATTTAACTGCACGAGAAGAGAGAATGAGCTTTCTAGGCAGGAAAGAGTAAGTGCAAAGCCTAAGACTGCATGTGAAAGTGTGGGCCTTGGTGTCATCAGGGGAGGTGATAAGTCTTTGAGGAAGGTTTGGGTCTCAACCCAAAGCACTGTTTCTCAAATTGCATGAGAATTGCTTGGACATGTTTTTCAATACACACCCCTGTGGACACTCATGTGCTTTCAGAACTGACCTACAACAGTGATGATTCCTCTATTCCAAGATCACTGGAGAAGCTTTTTTAAAAAAATGCCCTTCCTAAGTCCCATCTTCAAAGATTTTGACTCATTTGTTCTGTGGTGGATCAGAGTATGTTTATCACCTCAGATAATCCTAATATTTAGCCAGGGTCAAGAATCAAGAAGGGGAAACCGCACATCCACAAGCTGCCAGGTGATTCAGATGCTCATTACCAATCTAGAATTGCTGCTCTGAGGCTCAGTGCAATACAAGTTAAACACTATTCACCAAAGCAGTTGTCCTCAAAGTATGATTCCCAGACTAGTAGCATTAGCACAACCTGGTGACTTAATCTGTTTGAGCTTTTATAACAAAAATACTATAGGCAGTTTATATACAATAGAAACGTATTTCTTTACAGTTCTAGAGGCTGGGAAGTACAAGATAGTCACCAACAGATTTCATGTCTGGTGAGGAATGAGTTTTTAATTCATAGGTGACGGCTTCTTGCTGTGTCCTTGCATAGTAGAAGGAGCAAAGAAGCTCCCTCTGCCCTCTTTTATTAGGGCACCAACTCCATTTATGAGGGTAGAGCCCTGATTACCTCCTAAGGACTCTACCTATTAATACTATTACCCTGGGGATGTGGCTTCAACATATGTATTTTGGGGTCACACCAACATTCAGACTATAGCACCTAGGTATTTGTTAAAAATATCAACTCTTGGGTCACACCCCAGACTCAGTGGATCAGAAACATGAGGGGTCAGGTCCAGCAACCTATACTCTAACAAGTCCTGATAATTCTGATGTTATTAATTTGGAAAACCTATGCACTGAAAAGAAGCTGTTGCAGTGTGTGTCTGAGGGGATGTGTTGGTGTATTGGGTGGCAGGGGAAGGGAGGGAAGGTTATGCACAAACCTATGTCCTTGAGTTGCTAATTAAGGGGCAAAGTTTTTATAATTTGTCTTTCTTGGCATGAGGCACATTTCCACATGAATTGCAGAGCAAGAAAACTAAAACAGATGATACTTCTAACTTTCCTTTTTCTGACATTTGACTCTCTTGTGGCCATCCCATCTTCCTAGGACAGCTATAGCTTGATTGTTATTTAACAAGTCCAGAAAACAATGACTAAAATATAAACACTTTATAATATAAACTCTTAAGGAAACCCTAGGCATACATTTTCCACATTCTGTTTCAAAATGCATTGGACTTGGCACATCACATTTCCTCTCCCCAAGTTTTTGTTTTAAATGAGTCTTGCTTTACAAAGAGGCAGGGAAGGAGTGTTTGATATTGTTGAGAGAGGTTGCCAAGAGCCACACTTATGGTTGACAATGTAGGTGTCCTAAAAAGTCTTCATGTCTTTCAGTTTCTAGAAAATTACATCCTTAGCAAAGGATGAAAACGGCAAGTTAAGTTTTAGTGAGAAGTACCTCTGTGTTTTGATATTTTCAGTTATTTCTGGCTTTGGGATGCTTTTCCTCTCTAGGGAGGGCTGCATCAGCTTTTGGAAGAGCATAGGCTCTGCAGTTATACAGACATGGATTCCAGTCCAGGCACTCTAGCTTATTTATGGCTCTGGGAAATTGGTCAAGTTATGCAATATTCCTGAACCTCCATCTCCTTTAGATGTAAACTAAGGATAATGATTCTTTCTTTAAATGGTTATATTGTTAGCAGCAGATAAGACAAAGTGCATATCCCACTGGAGATGCTGAGTTATATTAACTCTATTCCCCTTTCTCTTCCTTGCCACCCTTTAACCATGATGCCATGAAGAGTTCTCTAGGTTGAGTTTGAAATATTCTAATCTTTCTTCTCTTGCCAGTGATAATCTTGGTACAAGAAAAAGCATTGGGCCCAGCATGATGGCTCACATCTGTAATCCCAGCACTTTGGGAGGCCAAGGCAGGTAGATCACCTGAGGTCAGGAGTTTGAGATTAGCCTGGCCAACATAGCGAAAAGCTGTCTCTACTAAAAATGCAAAAGAAATTTGCCAGGTGTGGTGGCACACGCCTGTAGTCCCAGCTACTCAGGAGGCTGAGGCAGAAGAATCTCTTGAATTTAGGAGGTGGAGTTTGCAGTAAGCTAAGATCACACCACTGCACTCCAGTCTGGGCAACAGAGTGAGATTCCATCTCCAAAAAGAAAAAAGAAAAATCATTGCAGTGGATGGGTTATCTCATGAAGACATGGACTAGCAAACTCTATCTACAATAAGGAAAAATATGTAAACAAAGATACAGCTTTGCTATAATTACAATCAATTGTAAACTTTAATTCAATTAATTCAGTCCAGAAGCCAGTAAATATTGGGCACATCTTTGAACTTATCTCTTCACTTTTTTGTTTGTGCAGCATAAAATATACTTTCAGAACAGGATCAACACAGGTACACCATTCACTTAATACATAGAAAACTTCTAGAAAATAATCCAGAGTGGCGCAACTAGCCCCAACCTTAGTCACATTTAGACCCAGCCCTTGTTATAAATATATATTTGGAAACTGCCACACAGGATTCTCTCATTGATAAGACTTCCCAAAATAAACCTAAGGGTAACATAGGGCCACAGCCTGATACCCATGGGACCGATGTATTTCAGAATGCAAAATTTTTCTAATTTTATGGAGGTAATACAGCCCATTTACCTTATATTAATTAGCACCCCAGCAGGTCCGGGCAGCATTTATGTTCAAACAGATTAATATTTCCACAACTTAATATGTAAACATTCATATTAATGAGATAAAGACCAAAAGAGCCTCATATTTAGTTCATGCCATAAATAAGTTCAAATCAAGTTTCAAAACCAAATGAGAAAACATACAGTTTTCAGAATTTTTGACTTTAATAATTATAAGTACACTATTGAAGACCCACAATATATCACCCTTAGGGAATTTTAAATCCCATTAGGTTACTACATCCAAAAATTTATACATCTCATGGGCAAGGTGCAAATTGCATTTAAAGCCACTTGTTCAATTATAAAAGGACATATATTATTTAAAATCATGCCATTGTACTTTGGATATGTAAGGGATGACTTTTAGTTCATGATGATGATTTTAAAGGTATTGAAGAAAAAAAAATTGTCCAGTGAAAATAAAAGTTGATTTGCAAACTTATTTTTAAAATATTTTTTAGCTTTGAAGGAGAAAATTTGAGAAATTTTTTTTTTTTGGAAATTAAAGAAAATAAGACTTTTTAAATAATCATTGACATTTTAGCTCCTAAAAACTGTACTGAGTAATGGTTGAGTTTAATTCCTAGAGCATTTGCTCCTCTGTTTTAGATGGCATTAAAAGCAGGGACATTATTTTAGGACCTGCCGGGGCCCCTCAGTACTAGCATACCCTTCTGGGAAGTGGGGCAGGTAAATGGAGGAATAGATGCAATTTCATGTGGCCAAAAAAAACCCAACGTGGCCAGGTGCAGTGGCTCACGCCTGTAATCCCAGCAATTTGGGAGGCAGGGGCAGACGGATCACCTGAGGTCAGGAGTTTAAGACCAGCCTGGCCAACATGGTGAAACCCCGTCTCTACTAAAAATACAAAAATTAGCCAGGCATGGTGGCGTGCACCTGTAATCTCAGCTACTCAGGTGGCTGAGGCAGGAGAATTGCTTGAACCTGGGAAGCAGAGATTGCAGTGAACTGAGATCACGCCATTGCACTGCAGCCTGGGCAACAGAGTGAGACACTGCCTCAAAGAAAAGAAAAGAATAGAAACAGTTTGATAGAATTTTCTGAGTATTATTGTGAAAAACACTGTGTGCTGATGTATTTTGGGCTTTTCCAAATATATCTATGCTCAAAGTATCTTTGAATGTGATATTGTGTAGGGCTCTCATAGGCTTTTATTCATTCAATCAATCATTATTTGCTGAGATACTTATTATGTGCCAGAAAGAGTACTAGGCCCTTGAGATACAATGGTGAATAGAAAGCGCTTTTTCTGTTCATAATACAGTGGAGAGATATAAACAGTTTCTGAGGAAAATAATTTAGCTTAGGCAGATGAAAAACATCAAGTTTTTCAATCCCATAATCATCACATTTTCTTAACTTGCTTTGTGTGTCTTGAGATAATTTGGGATTTCTACCTTTGGATTAGGTAAGAAAAGAATTCAGTTCATAAAAGTAACTACAATTCATTGAGCATTTTATACCAGGCCTTTTACTAAGCCCAGTTATGTAATTTCTTCATTTTACTCTCACAACAACTTGATTAGAAGTACAATTATTGTTATTATTTTACAAATTTTAAAAAACCAAGATTAGAGAGGACAAAGAATCCTTTCTAGCTCCAACAACCAAGTGCAGGTCCAAAAATCTCTATATTCCCAAATCTGAAAAGCTCTGAAAACCAAATATGTTTTCATAATTGCTTAGCATCAAATCCTGCCCTAAATAGTCTTTATATTGCTCTCTTAGGGAAAAAAATTCCTACATTTATACATTTCTCTACAGCAATAGTCATATGCTTGATTAAGGAGTACTGCCTTAGATCCTGCTGGGGATATTACATAATAATGCATTGTATTTCCTTTCTAAAATAAGAATAATTCTAATTTATAGCACACATCCAAGAATTTTAGATAAGAGATATAGAACTCTGGTTTATTTATCTCCAGGCTATCCTTACCAGACAGTTCTCAAAAACCTCTTTTAACAAGTCTATGATATTTAGGGTGGCCTTATAATTTATCACCTAAACATTTCAGAGATATTACTAACAATTACTCAGGGACAGGGGGCATAAATCGAGATCATTCTGGGAAAACAAAGATGTATGGCCCACCCTAGTTTGGTAACCATGTGGCCTGCGGGAAAGCGAATGCCCAGTAATTGATGAAGTCTTTATATCTGAGTTAGACTGAATTTGCCTGCTGCAGTAATGTAAGCATATCAACTATAAGCTTTTAAGAGTTTTAGAAAGACTTTAAGAGGTGTAATGGCTCTTGGCTTTGAGAAAACTCCCTCTGGCCCAATGTGGATGGACCATGGGTATGAAAGTAAGAACAGCTACAAGTAAGGAGGTTATCTTAACAATTAGGCTAAACCTGATGAAAACTCAAAATAATACATTGTTAGCACAGCCTACACTCAAGGGAAGGAATCATTAGAATTTCAGATGGATGACCAATTGGTTATGGGCAATAAAGGAGAGAGCAGAGTCTAGGAAAATTCCCAGACACTTGGAAAATGATTTGCTGGGATAGAGAATCCAGAGAGCCACTTTTGGGAAAATAGCCTGAGACCTTCAATTTTAATGTGTCTGTGGGATACTTCCAACTCTACTAGCAGAAAAATTCACATGCAATTAGGTAATAAAGAGTGTTTATTTCTATCACCCCATCCCTTGCCCCAAACGGCCTGACTCAGTACTTTAAACATGGTAGATGCCAAATAAAGATTTTTGTGTGTTGCCTGTAAGGATTCTTGAGCTATCGACCTCTAATCTGCAGCATAATTATCCCTAGTCAAGGATTATTCACTGTATTAGGGTTCTCTGGAGAGACAATAATATACATATATATATATGTGTGTGTAAAATATATAATATATATCCCATCCTATATATATATGGGTGCTTAAGTATTAACTTATATAATATATATGTATATATGACAGATATGTATACATAATATATAATAGATATGTATATATATATGTGTACATATATAATATATATATGGGAGTTTATTAACTTACACGGTCACAAGTTTCGACAATAGGCTGTCTGAAAGCTTGAGGAGCAAGGAGAGATGGTCTGTCTCAAAACTGAAGAACTTGGAGTCCGACATTTGAGGGCAGGAAACATCCAGCATGAGTGAAAGATATAGGCTGAGAGGCTAGGCCAGTCTCTCCTCTTCACATTTTTCTGCCTGCTTTATATTCGCTGGCAGCTAATTAGATTGTGCCCACCAGATTAAGGGTGCGTCTGCCTTCCCCAGCCCACTGGCTTAAATGTTAATCTCCTTTGGAAACACCCTCACAGACACACCCAGGATCAATACTTTGCATCCTTCAATCCAATCAAGTTGACACTCAGTATAAACGATCACAAGTCCACCCCTTGCCAACCTGAACCCATACACATCTCCTGAGATCAGACATAATCTTAAAATAAAGACAATAATAAGATTATAATTATGCCTAACATAATACAACTATCTTTCATACAACTGGAAACACACCAATCCTCAACTCAAATACGTTACATGAAGTTAACAATACTTATATGCTGATGTGGAGTCAACAAATCTTGTCACATGATAAAGGAGAAAATAAAATGAAGATATTTTCTTAGTACAAGTGTATACCTGCACAAACATGTTTTTAACAAAAGAATGAGGAAATACTCATGACAATTACAGTCCTTGTTTCTGCAGCTGGTCACATGGTAATAGCTGGTATTGATGACTACTACCTTCTTCTACTACCCATTCTGTACCCCCTTTGCCTTCAGCAAGTACCTCAGCAGGTTGTGGTTCTTTCCTGATGTAGTGACCCAAACCTTCATTCCTGAAGGGTCTGGACCACTTATAGTTCTGCCTGGATCAGGCTGTTGTTGTTTCCCATTTACCTTAAACACAGGGAATGCATGGTAATATTAAGAGATGCCCTAGTGGGTCTTCTGTAGTCCATGCATACTCTTCCTTATCTCAGTTACATAGTAGTAGACTGATTTCATCTTGATAGTCCAAGTCAATCACCCCAGCCAACACTGCCAACTCCCTTCTTAGCCTGTTGACTTAAAGGTAAGAGGAGCCCAAAGTGTCCAAGTGGCAATCTTAACTTCCAGTTTAATGGAATCGTTGTGTCTCCTGGTTATAGTGTTCCTCCCCCTGGAACTAGGACCTCTAGGCAAGCAGAATGTAATATCATGGGAACAGGAAGCAAAAATCTTGCTAGTGGATCACTAGGGGTGATGGTGAGTGGTGCCACTTCCACTTCCACCGCTTGATTCCTGGACCCATGAATCCTGACTATGGGAGAAACAGTACCACGTATTGGACTCTGATTCAAAGCATACACAGCCTTCTGGAGAACTTTGCCTCAGCCCTGCAAAGTATTGTCACCTAGTTAGTCCTGTAATTGTGACTTCAAAAGGCCATTCCACCGTTCTATCAATCCAGCTGCTTCAGGATGATGGGGAACATGGTAAGACTGGTGAATTCCATGAGCATGAGCCCACTGCCAAACATCTTTAGCCATAAAGTGAGTGCCTTGGTCAGAGGCAATGCTCTGTGAAACACCATGACGGTGGATAAGGCATTCCATGAGTCCATGGATGGTAGTCTTGGCAGAAGCATTGTGTGCAGGATAGGCAAATCCATATGTGGATTAAGTGTCTATTCCAGCGAGGACAAACCTCTGCCCTTTCCAAGATGGAAGAAGTCCAATATAATCTGTCACCAGGTAGCTGGCTGATCACCCCAAGGAGTGGTGCATTATTAAGGGCTCAGTGTTGGTCTCTGCTGCTGGCAAATTGGGCACTCAGCAGTGGCCATAGCCAGGTCAGCCTTGGTGAGTGGAAGTCCATGTTGCTGAGCCCATCTCTGCCACCATGGGCACTTTGTTTGTGGATCCATTGGACAATAACAGCGGTGGCTGGAGAAAGAGACTGAGTGGTGTCCACAGAATGGGTCATCCTATCCACTTGATTATTAAAATCCTCCTCTCCCGAGGTCACCCATTGGTACCTTGTGTTACATGGGATACAAATATCTTCACAGTTTTTGATCAGTCAGAGAGGTCCATCCACATACCTCTACCCCAAGTTTCTTTGTCACCAATTTTCCAATCATGCTTCTTTCAAGCCCCTGACCATCTAGCCAAACTATTGGCTACAGCCCATGAATCAGTATAAAATCGCACATCTGGCCATTTCTCCTTCCATGCAAAGTACACAACCAGGTGCACTGCTTGAAGCTCTGCCCACTGGGAAGATTTTCCTTCACCACTGTCCTTCAGGGATGTCCTAGAAAGGGGCTGTAGTGCTGCAGCTGTCCACTTTTGGGTGGTGCCTGCATATCATGCAGAACCATCTGTAAACCAGGCCCCAGTCTTCTTTACCTCTGTCAGCTGATCATAGGGAACTCCCATGGGGCCATCAGTGCAGGTTGAGGGAGAGAAGGCAGGGTGGTAGGAGTGGAGACCACGGGCATTTGAACCACTTCCTCATGTAACTTATTTGTGCCTTCAGGACCTGCTTGAGCCCGATCACATATATACCACTTCCATTTGATGATGGAATGCTGCTGTGCATGACCCACTTTATGACTAGATGGGGCAGAAAGCACCCAGTTCATGATAGGCAATTCAAGTCTCATGATGATTCAATGACCCATAGTCAAACATTCAGTTTCCACTTTCCACCGAAGCCCAGTAACAGACCAAGAGCTGTCTCTCAAAAGGAGAGTACTTATCTGCAGAAGATGGCAGGGCCTTGCTCCAAAATCCTAAAGGCTTCCACTGTGATTCACCTATGGGGGCCTGCCAGAGGCTCCAAACAGCATCCCTATATGCCACTGACCTTAAGCAACATTGGATCTGCTGGGTCATATGGCCCAAGTGGCAGAGCAGAAAAGCTTGCACAGCAACCTGGACCTGCTGCAGAGCCTTCTCCTGTTCTGGACCCCACTCAAAACTGGTAGCCTTTCAGGTCACTTGATACATGGGGCAGAGTAACACACCCAAATGAGCAATGTGTTGCCTCCAAAATCCAACACCCACTAGGTGTTGTGCCTCTGCCTTGGTTGTAGGAGGAGCCAAATACAGCAACTTATCCTTTACCTTAGAAGGAATATCTCAGCAGGCCCCACACTACTCAACCCCTGGAAATTTTACTGAGGTAGAAGTTCTCTGAATTTTAGTCAGATTTATTTCCCGTCTTCTGCATGCAAATGTATCACCAATAAGTCCAGTGTGTTTGCTACTTCTTGCTCATTGGATCCAATCAACATAATGTCATCAGTGTAATGGACCAGTGTAATATCTTGTGGAAGCAAAGATCAAGTCCTCTCCAAATAAGATCCCTGCAGTAGGACTGTAAAGGTATATTGCTGGCCTTGCCAACTGAAGGCAAATTGCTTCTGGTGGGCCTTACGGACAAGAATGAAGAAACAGGCATTTGCCAAGTCAATGGCTGCATACCAGGTACCAGGAGATGTGTCAATTTGCTCAAACAATGAAACAACATCTAGTACAGCTGCTGCAATTGGAGTCACCACTTGGTTAAGCTTACAATAATCCACTGGCATTCTCAAAGATCTGCCTGTCTTCTGCACAGGCCAAATAGGAGAGTTGAATGGGGATGTGGTAGGAATCACCACCCCTGCATCTTTCAAGTCCTGATGGTGGCACTAATCTCTGCAGTCCCTCCAGGGATGCGATATTGTTTTTGATTTATTATTTTTCTAAGTAGAGGCAGCTCTAATGGCTTCCATTTAGCCTTCCCACCATAATAGCCATCACCCTACCAGTCAGGGAGCCAATGTGGAGGTTCTGCAGCCACTAATTATGCCTATTATGCATTCTGGCACTGGGGAAATGACCAAAGGATGAGCCCAAGGACCCACTGGACCCACTATAAAACAGACCTAAGGTAAAACTCCATTTATTACCTGACCTCCATAAGCCCCTACTTTAACTGTGGGACCACAGTGACGTTTTGGTTCCTCTGGAATCAACGTCAGCTCAGACCTGGTGTCCAGTAGTCCCTGAAATATCTGATCATTTCCCTTTCCCCGATGCACAGTTACCCTGGCAAAAGGCCAGAGGTCTCCTTGGGGAAGGATGGGAGAAAGATTCACTGCATAAACTGTCAGTAACGTAGTGGGGTCCTTCCACAAGGGGACCTGGCCTCCCCTTGATTCAGTTCTGGGTCTTAACTGCTTCAAGTTCAAAAATTGATTGGCAGGCCATGATTTCCTGTTTTTATAATTCAAATTAGCCTTTTTTCTATTCGACCTAGAAGTTTTCTATTTATATAAATTAAGCAAAAATGCAGTGGGCTTCCTGTCAATTTCACTTCTAGAAATACCATGATGAATCAGCCAATGTCAGAGCTTTACAGGAGTCAGACTATTCTGATTGTTGCTTTGCCTCAGCTGTCCATTATGGTAGCTATGCACCCCTTGCCTTTGATGATTGAGTGCTGCTACTTGGCCCCTGCCACCTTGGGACCCAATTATTCCCATTGTACTTAAATTCTGTTGTTGAGTGACTGCAGTTCCCACTGTTAGTTCCAATATACAGAGAAGAGCAATTACAAGGCTCTTCAATGACACAGGTGCTGCCCTCACAAATCTATTTTGCAAGGTATTTGTCAAGAGTATGTCTTCTGCAACCTCCCAGCTGGGATAAGTAGGTCTAAAGTGACTAATCCACTCCACCATCCCAATCTCCCTAAGCCTCTGGATCCCTTCCTCTACATGAAACCAAAGAAGATCAGATATTTCCAGCTCACTCACAGTGGGCCATCTTTTACTCTGTATTTCAGCTAACCAAGCAAGTAAACTATTAGAACCTTTTATAATTCCCTGAGCTGCACCAAGACTTTAGTCTAGTTATAGGTCTAGCAGCAAACAGGGGTGTTGAGGGTGACTCCCAAGGAGAATCAACATTATTTTGCCTGGCAACTGCTTCAGGAGAGGCCATCACTGTTTCCCCAGGCAGTGCAGGGTTTATCTCCTCAGAAAAAGGTGTAAAGGCTGATGGCAGCATGGGTCAGGGAGGGGATGTTGCCACTACTGGGGATGGGAAAGCTGTTTCTTCTGGCAAAAAAGGTTCATCAGAGTTTACAAACTCAATGTCCCCAGCTTCATCAGTGTCCTCCCACACATCCTCATTCTCAGTTTCAGGGTCTAATTCTCTTCCAGTCAAGACCCTCACTTTAACAGTAGACACCTGGCGAGGCCATGCACGCACTTTTTATTGCAAGTCACCCACTTACATGATAAGAGCTTGTATCTGTTTTCCAACAATTTCAGCTCTTTCTCTATAGGAGATAAGACTCTTACTCAGGGCAATCTTAGCAGATTTGAGGCTCAGTATCTGCTTCTGAAGCCAGGAGATAGAATCCCTGAGTTCATCATTTTCTTTCATTTCTTTATCTACTGAACTTAGGAGCAACCAACAAGATCCATTATGTTCCTTGGTTCTCCTCATATGGTCAAAGGTATAATGTATAGAGTCACTAAACTCCTTGCCTCTCACGAGCAGTGGAGTGAATCAGGAGTGTCAAATGCATTTATTTTGCATAACTCTCTCAACAGTTCACACTCAGGACTATCAGCATTCTCCATACTATTAGAAGTAAAGTCCTTAGCATTTTGGGGTCTAATCACATGAAGGAGCCAACTCCAGAAACCCCAAAACCAACAAAATAACTCCATCTTTAATATTCCGTTCCTTTAGAACCACTCCTGGTACCAAAATCTGTATTAGTCAGGGTTCTCTGGAGGGACAGAACCAATAGGATAGATACATATATGCAAAAAGAGGAGTTTATTAAGTATTAACTTACATGATCACAATGTTCCACAATAGGCTGTCTGAAAGCTTGAGAAGCAAAAACAGCCAGTCTGAGTCTCTAAACTGAAGAACTAGGAGTCTGATGTTTGGGGGCAGGAAGCATCCAGCATGGGAGAAAGATGTAGGCTGGGAGGCTAGGCCAGTATCTCCTTTCATGTTTTCTGCTTGCTTTATATTTGCTAGCAGCTGATTGGATTGTGCCCACCTGATTTAGGGTGGGTCTATCTTCCCCACCCCACTGACTCAAATGTTAATCTCCTTTAGCAACACCCTTACAGACACACCCAGGATCAATACTTTGCATTCTTAAATCTAATCAAGTTAACACTCAGTATTAATCATTACATTCACCTTTGAACTTTTGTATGTTAACTGTAAACTTAGGCATGAAGGGTAGTAAAATATGTCACTTTGGCATAAAGATTATTTTGAGCTGAAGCCAATTGAGAAGAAGAAAATACAAGAAACGCTCTCTGCTAACTCCCTATTTGACTAAAAGCATTTCATAAATTCACAGAACTGTCCCTCCTCCCATTTCTACCAGGAAGAACAAAGGCTGATCAATGTCAGGATCAGCAAACATTTATCAAGTACCTATTATGGACCAGGTCTTGGGCAAAGAAGGGCCTAACATATAACATGTATAAAATACCCACCCACAATGCAGAATGCAATGTACACACAGATGCTCCATTAATAATATTTTGCTGGTAAGGAAATATTTTGGAGGTAAGGAGACTATATTCAATGTAATAATGACATCAAAACTGCCAAACCCAAATAATTATTATTACATCATTTTGTATGATTCCACTATAGAAACATACTAATATTCAAATGCTCTAGTTAGCTTTACTGAATGTAATAGAGTTGCATAATCTGTGATAATTCATTGTCTGGTGGACATCAAATAATTAATATATTTTGAAGAGGGCTTCTTAGCCTCACTTGCCCTAATATGAAGATATGCAGCTGTTAATAAAAGGGAAATGAAGATCAAAAAGCACCCAATCTACAAAAAGAGATGTACTTGCTTTACTGCCCTACCCTTCTTTGCATAATTTCCTTCTATCTAATGGTTAGTTTTTCATTTTAATGATTGTGATCTAGTTATTATTTTTGGTAATCACATCCCAGGAGCACTTAAACCATGTTTGAGCTTCACAGTCTGGGCAGACATTTAAGGGTTTAGAAGACTTGTGTATGTGTTTCTAAAAATGCCAAAATACATAGAAAAGAAACTATAAACTGGTTAAAACTTCTTCTTTTTTGTTCTTTGGCATGGTTAGTGTTTTTTTTCCCCTCCATAAGTGATTGGGGTACAGGTGGTTTTTGGTTACATGAGTAAGTTCTGTAGGTGGTGATGTGTGAGATCTGGGTGCACCCATCACCTGAGCAGTATATACTGCACCATATTTGTAGTCCTTTATCCTTCACCCCACTGGTCTATATGCCTATTTTTATACCAGTACCATGCTGTTTTGGTGACTATGACCTTTATAATATAGCTTGAAATCAGGTAGAGTGATGTCTCAAGATTTGTTCTTTCTGCTTAGGCAATGTGGGCTCTTTCTTGGTTTCATAAAAATTTTGGAACTGTCTTTTCAAATTCTGTGAAGAATGCTGGTGATATTTTGATGGGAATTGCATTGACTTTGTAGATTGCTTTTGGCGTTATGATCATTTTCACAATATTGATTCTACCCATCCATGAGCAGGGATGTGTTTCCATTTGTTTGTGTCATCTATGATTTCTTTCAGCAGTGTTTTGTAGTTTTCCTTGTAGAGGTTTTGTGACTCCTTGGTTAGGTACATTCCTAAATATTTTATTTTTCTTTTGCAGCTATTGTAAATGGAGTTGAGTTCTTGATTTGATTCTCCAATTGGTTGCTGTTGGTGTATAGAAGAGCTACTGATTTGTGTAGATTAATCTTGTATCCAGAAACTTTGCTGAATTCTTTTATCCATTCTAGGAGATTTCTGGATGAGTTGTTAGGGTTTTCAAGGTAAATGATCATATCATCAGTAAATAGTGTCAGTTTGACTTCCTCTTTAAGTATTTGGATGCCCTTTATTTCTTTCTCTTCTCTGATTGCTCTGGCTAGGACTTCCAGTACTATGTTGAAGGGGAGTGCTGAGAGTGAGCATTCTTTTTTAGTTCTAGTTCTCAGAGGGAATGATTTCAAATTTTCTCCATTCAGTATTATGTTGGTTGTGGGTTTGCCATAGATGACTTTCGTTACATAAAGGTGTGTCCCTTGTATGCCAATTTTGCTGAGAGTTTTAATCATAAAGTGATGCTGGATTCTGTTGAATGCTTTTTCTACATCTATTGAGATGATGATGTAATTTTTGTTTTTAATTCAGTTTATACGGTGTATCACATTTATTTACTTGTGGATGTTAAACCATCCCCACATCCCTGGTATGAAACACACTTGATCATAGAGAATTATCTTTTTGATATGCTGTTGGATTTGGTTAGGTAGCGTTTGTTAAAGATTTTAGCATCTATGATCATCAACAATATCAGTCTGTAGTTTTCTTTTTTGTTATGTCCTTTCCTGATTTTGGTATTAGGGTGATACTGGCTTCATAGAATAAATTAGGGAGGGTTTCTTCTTTCTCTGTCTTGTGGAATAGTGTCAAAAGCATTGGTACCTATTCTTTGAATGTCTGGTAGAATTCTGCTGTGAATCTTTCTGGTCCTGGACTTTTGTTCTTGTTAATAATTTTTAATTACCATTTCAATCTCATTATTTGTTATTTGTCTGTTGAGGGTATCTAATTCTTCCAGATTTAAGCTAGGAGGGTTGTATTTTTCCAGGAATTTATCCATCTCTTCTAGGTTTTCTAGTTTATGTGTGTAAAAGTGATCATAATAGCCTTGAATGATCTTTTGTATTTGAGTGGTGTTAGTTATCTCCTGTTTCAGTTTTTAGTGAGGTTATTGGGATTTTCTCTCTTCTTTTCTTGGTTAATCTTGCTAACAGTCTATCAATTTTATTTATCTTTTCAAAGAACCAGCTCTTTGTTTCATTTATTTTTTGTATTGTTTTTGTTTTGACTTTATTTAGATGTGCTCTGATTTTGGTAATTTCCTTTCTTCTCTTGAGTTTGGGTTTGGTTTGTTCTTATTTCTCTAGTTCCTTGAGGTGTGATCTTAGAATGTCAATTTGTGCTCTTTCAGTCTTCTATGTAGGCTTTTAGGGCTATGAACTTTCCTCTCCGACTGCCTTTGCTTTATCCCAGAGCTATTGGTAGGCTGTGTCATTACTGTCATTTAATTTAAATACTTTTTTTATTTCCATCTTGATTTCATTTTTGACTCAATGCTCACTCAGGAACAGGTTATTTAATTTCAATGTATTTGCATAATCTTGAAGGTTTCTTTTGGACTTGATTTGGTATTAGGGTGATACAGTTTCATTCCAATGTGGTCTGAGAGAATGCTTGATATCATTTCAATTCCTTTAAATGTATTAAGACTCATTTTATGGTCTAACATATGGTCTATCTTGGAGAAAGTTCCATGCACTGTTGAATAGAATGTATATTCTGTGGTTGTTGGATGAAATGGTGTGTCTGTTAAGACCATTTGTTTCAAAGTATAGTTTAAATCCATTTTTTGTTGTTGTTGTTCTTGGCTTTCTGTCTTGATGACCTGTCTCATGCTGTCAATAGAGTATTGAAGTTGCCCAGTATTATTGTGTTGTTGTGTGTCTCATTTCTTAGATCTATTAGTAATTGTTTATAAATTTGGGAGCTCCAGTGTTAGGTGCATACATGTTTAAGATTGTATCATTTTCCTGCTGGACAAGGCCTTTTACCATTATATAATGTCCCTCTTTGTCTCCTTTAACTGCTGTTGTTTTAAAGTTTGTTTTGTCTGATGTAAGATTACCTCTGCTTGCTTTTGGTATGCATTTGCATGAAATGCCTTTTCTCCCCCCCTTAGGGTTACGTGAGTCCTTATGTGTTAGGTGAGTCTCCTGAAGGCAGCAGATAGGCAGTTGGTGAGTTCTTATCTATTCTGTGGTTCTGTATCTTTTCTGTGGAGCATTTAGGCCATTTACATTCAATGTTAGTTCTGAAATGAGAGGTACCATTGCATTCATCATGCTCTTTGTTGCCTGTGTACTTTTGTTTCTTGGTTTTGCTTTTTAACATGCATTTTTGTTTTATAGGTCCTGTGTGATTTATGCTTTAAAGAGGTTCTGTTTTGATTTGCTTCCAGGAATTGTTTCAAGATTTAGAGCTCCTTTTAGCAGTTCTTGTGGTGGTGGCTTGGTAGTGTTGAATTCTCTCAACATTTGTTTGTCTGAAAAATACTGTATCTTTACTTCATATATGATGCTTAGTTTCGCTGGATATAAGAAATTCTTTGCTGATAAATTTATTTAAGGAGGCTGAAGATAGGGCCCCAATTCTTTCTGGCCTGTAGGGTTTCTGCTGAGAAATCGTTAATCTGATAGGTTTTCCTTTAAAGGTTACCTGGTGCTTGCCACCCAGCTCTTAATATTCTTTCCTTCATCTTAACTTTGGATAACCTGATGAAAATATGCTGAGGCAATAATCTTTTTGCAGTGAATTTCCCAGTGTTCTTTGTGCTTCTTGTATTTGGATGTCTAGGTCTCTAGCAAGGCCAGGGAAGGTTTCCTTGATTATTCCCCCAAATATGTTTTCTAAGCTGTTAGAATTCTCTTCTTCTTCAGGAACACCAATTATTCTTAGGTTTGGTTGTCTAACATAATTCCAGACTTCTTGGAGGCTTTGTTCCCAGGTTTTATAGAAACCATAAGAATTGAGATTCTACTCAAATGAATGTCATGAAAATGACTCATCTCACTCTCTATTCCTGTAACTAGTTCTCTTGCTCTTAATACTGAGTCTAGTTTCCATTTGCTGAGGTTACACTTCATTACACAGAATTTCTTAAAAATAAAAACATCAAACATCAAAGCAGAACTTGTTTTCTGACCTACTTTTGATGATCATTGAAGACAATGAGGTTTCTGTTCATCTCCCTCTCCTTGATGTTCTTTCTTTGTGATTACCCCCATCTTTTGTAACTCATTACACCCCAAGGCAATTACTGCATTTCAAGAACTGCACAGCTTTAAAAGAAATTTCCATGCAGAGTTACAGAAACTGAATGCCACATATCTAAGCAAAGTACCCTTCCTTAAGGCACTATAGATTAGCCTTTCCACGCTAACAGGCATGGATAGAGACAATTTCTTTAGCAGTCCCAAAGTGTATTGAAAATTCCCTGAACACAATTGTTCTTTTTAAAACTAATCCTTTGGTGACTGCCTAAGATAAGTTACATCTATGCTTCTCTGCCTCTAAACCCAGCTGCTGCTCATTTAGTCACTTAACTGAGGATGCCAGCCTCTTCATGGAGATAGAAATTGAACATAGATCAATCTGAAATTTTCTGTAATTGTGAAGATATATCCCACCTCTTACCAAGACATAGGAGAGCTCTGGCCTAAAGCCTTGGACTTTCAGGATTTCTGGGCCAGCTGTCATTTGCCTAAAATTTTTTATCAAACTAAACTGGGGTTCACTCACCTGGCACAGTAAAACCAGATATCCACACTGAAGTTTGCAGTGAAAGAAAGAAAGGCATTTATTTGCAGGGCAAAGAGAATTGGGCAGCTAACACTTAAATCTTGACCTTCCCAATGGCTTGCAAGTAAGAGTTTTTTAAATGCAGGGGTAAATTCTAGCAGAAGCTATATACAAAATCATAAATCAATACACAGAGGTCACACATTGGTTTGGCCAGGACATAGGTAGATTCTAAGATTTTCTGTTTGCAATTGGTTAAGAAAGGTTTGTTGAAAAATTTGGTGTCAGCAGAAAAGAATGTTAGCTCTGGCTTTTGGGGTCTCCAGGCCCTTCAGGAAGAAATTTAGGACAAAAAACAGTGATCAGAGTTGTCCTTGGTTCCCCTTTATCTGACGTCTATGTGCCCATGGATCCATTTGGCAGGAGTCCAGCTTTATGAAAAACAACTCAGGGACATATGCTGAGACGTTATCTTTAGTTTTGTAACTACTCAATAGTTTCATCTTGCCCACTGCCCAGATAGAGCAGATGATATCATGACAGGGAACTTGCAATAGAGGAAGAGTCTAAGATGTGTAGAGCTGGCTAAATGGAAGGCTGGAGTTTTATTATTACTCAAATCAGCCTATTCGAAAATTTGGAGGCTAGAGATTTTAAACAATAGCTTGGCAGGCAGGAAGCTAGGGAATGGGTGCTGCTGACTGGTTGGGGATGCAATTACAGGGATGTGGAAAATGGTCCTCATGTGCTGAGTCTGCTTCTGGGGGGGGGCCAAAGGACTAGTTGAGTCTTGAGTCTCAGGTCTGGGTGGAAACATCCAGACATCAGAGATGCAAAAGTCTGAAAAGACAGCTCAAAAGGCCACTCGTAGGTCCTACAATAGTGATGATATTTACAAGAGTAATTGAGGAAGGTACAGATCTTGTGACCTCCAGAACAATGGCTGGTAATTGTTTATGCCTACATCTTAGCAGAATTCAGGCCCCTCTCATAATCCTACACTTTATTAGTTTTATAAAGGCAATTTTGTTTTGGGAAGGACTATTACCGCTTAAACTATAAACTAAACTTCTTCCAAAGTTGGCTAGCCCACTCCCAGGAATGACCAAGGAAAGTTTGGCAGTTAAAGGCAAGATGAAGTTGGTAGGTCAGATCTCTTCCACTCTCATAATTTTCTCACTGTTTTAATTTTTGCAAAGGCAGTTTAATTTTCTATACAGAATCAAGCACCCCATGATTCTAACTTCCTTAGCTATTGTTTTAATCTACTCTTACTTTCTTGATTATCAAGTTGCTTGTTTAATTCTCAAGGAATTAGGTGCCTGTAATTTCCCTTGAAAGAACTCATTTTCTTTATTTTCATGCTTGTGGGGAGGAGGAATTCAGGCCTCTAAGAGGGGTCCCTGCTTCATCTCAAACCTATGCCAACCATGAACAAAGTAATCCAGACTCTCCCCAGCCAACACTGCACTTCAGCATGCACGGTCGAAAATGTCATGGGCTTTGTTGAAACAGTAAAAATTAAAGGTTTTTTTTTTTTTGTCTTGTTTTATTTAACTGAGTTAATGCTTCCAAGAATTGGATCATAATAAAATTTCTGTGATTTTTTTTTTACCAAAGTTTTTATAAGTTAAAGAGCTGAAGAAATGTGGCACTGATGGTATTCTGTTAGCTTTATAATACATACTTCATAGAAAAGAATATAAAAGGGATCGTTAACACCATTTCAATGCTCTTCAGAAGAGAAATAATGAAGAGGTGGTAAGGGAGGACTCGACAATGACCACCCAAAGGAGGACGCTAATATTTCAATTAAACAACTTAAATATAGCTGTATTGAAGTCAAACTCAAGCATTAACTGAGGAGCCTAAATATTTCCCACTGTCTGACAGTAAACAAGTCACTGAATCTTCTAAAACCTTCTAAAACAGCTCTCAACGGAGAGCTGCTGAGAAGGTTACTTGAAGTCATGTATGTGAAAGTGCTCTGTAAACTGAAGGGTCTCCGCAATAGGAGTACCACACAGTCAAGAGGACAGAGCATAATGGGATTTTGTTCTTGTTCTGCCTGGCTAACTGGCTGCAGAAAACTATGTCTTTCTTTTCTTTCCCTTTTACTTCTTGTCTCCCCCTAAATCCACGGTGCGTGTGTGTGTGTGTGTGTATGTGTGCGCACGCACGCGCGTGTGTGTGTGTTAAAGGAAATAAAAATATTTCACCCCAAAATATACTTCATATTTTGAGATGGCTGCTCAGAGAGCCAGCAAACAGAAGTAGCCTGGCTAAGCTGTCTTTTATGGGGAAGATTTACATCTGCAGAAAATCTGCATTAACATAGCCAAGGCCTTCCCTTGTCTGGATCTAGGAAAGATTAACTGAGAGTCTGATATCTTAAAGGTCTAAAAGAAACATTTACTGCATTTGCTGTCTATTCCCTTTGAGAGCTGAAACCTCAAAGATTCCATCTACATAACAAGACCATCTTTGCTAGCCAAGCCTCCTCTTCTCTCCCTTCCATAACCTGTCTTGCTACTATAACCTGATTGAGCATCTTAACCTGTTTTTGGCCATCTTCTAAGCCTCCATTTTTTCTGTAACCTCAAAATGGTATGTAAGCTTCCGAACCCTACTGAGGGTGGGGGGAATCACTCTGTGGCTCTCCCTCATGTGCACGTTAACATATTTGTTTTTCCCAATAACCTCCTTTGTGAGTTGGTACATGTGTGCATGTGTATATTGTGCATGTGATGTGTACATATTTCACTGTTCAACCACATCTATTCCATAATCCTGCTGCCCCACACTATCTTTCTTGGTAGTATTCAGCTTTTACTTCTCCTGAGTTAGGGCTGCCTTTGCCTCTGCACCTGCCAGCAGTGAATTCCTTTGCTTACCTTCTTGAACTCCACTCTCTTTTCCTCTTGTAGTATAGGCTGATCCTCTGCCATCTCCTTTGCTAATAACTCTTAATTACCCTGAACTCTTAATATTGGAATATATTAGCCCCAGTTCTTAAACATCTGCCTTCCGCTAGGCCCATACCTTTCTGTGTGATCTCTTTCTCCAAGGTAATTTCAAATATCTTCCATATGCCAATTACTCTAGCTTCATTGTGTCCCCTAAACACTAGACTGTAGATGCAGTTATTCAACTTGAACTGATTTTCTAGAGATGCTGTAGCAAAATACCACATACCAGGTGGCTTAAACAACAGAAATTTATTCTCTTACAGTTCTGAAGGCTGGAAGTTCGAGATCAAGATGCCGGCAGGTGTGGTTTTTCCTTTGGCCCCTCTCCTTGGCTTGCCTTCTCCCTGTGTCTTCACACGGTCTTCCCTCTCTCTGTGTGCCTGTGTCCTAATCTCCTCTTCTTATGAAGGCACCAGTCATGTTGGATTAGCAGCCGCCCATATGACCTCATGTTAACTTAACCACCTTTTTAAAGATTCCATCTCCAAATACACTCACATTCTCTGGTAGTGGGGCATTAGGGTTTCGGTACATCCATTTGAAAAGTACACAATTCAGCCCCATAACACAAAATTTCTCCACTGATATGAATGATGGTCATCTTAAACTTAACATGGCCAAAACTGATCACATCCCACTCCACCGTCTTCCCCACCTCCAAAAAGTTGCTTTTCTCTTAGTGTCCCCATCTTCACTCAGTCTCTGTTCAAGGTTTCCTCCTATCTAATATAAACATTGACTACAGACTATCAGCTACTCTCTAGTCCCACATCATGTTATATATTGATACGTTTATTGTCTATCTCCCACTAGAATGTATGCAGGGAGGGATTTTGTTGTGTTCATTGCCTCATCTCCAGCACTTGGAACCATTAACTAATACGTAATAGTTACTTAATAACTAGTTCTGAATGAATAAATATAATGAACACAACAACTTTATTTGATAGGTATATTAATGTCTCCATTTAACAGGTGAGAAAATAAAATTCAGGGAAAAATAGTAACTTGCTGTAGGTCATAGAGCTTGTAAGAAATGAAGCTGTGATTTAAACGCAGGTAATCTGAATTTAGGCTAACAAGCAATAACATTCCAGTGTGTAAAACACTATTTCTGCAAGAGCATAGGGTATATTGGAGCCCTTAAGAAAGGAATCTAACCTAGGATTTAAAATGGGAGACTACCAGGTAAATAAGTAAGGTAGGAGAAAGTCCCAGGCTGAGGGAGGTAACCTCACACATACAAGTGAGGTGAGATGCTAAAGCAGTTTGGTGCTTAGTAAATAGTCAAATGAATGAATGGATATGCCATTACTATGTACGAACTTAGAGAAATCAGAGCACATTATCATGGAAGAAGACTGTAGTACTCAGCACTCTATTTATGGAATCATTAAATTTAAAGAAAAGAAGGAAGAATTGACTACCATCACAGCTCCCAGGCCCATAATGAAGCTGTCAGAATTAACCACTCCCAGCCAAATATATTATGGTACCAGTGTTGGTCAACAAGATCACAACTATAATTAAGATCTAGTTCTAACTTCATTAGAGCCATAGGAAAATGGCAAATTTAGCAGGAACTTGCAGTATGTTTCAGATCTCTAAGACTCTATGAGGAATTTATAACTCCCTAGTGGAGACAATCAAAACCCAAATCCTGTACAATTCACATCAGAAAAGCAACAGATATGGAACTGCATATAAACCAATTAAACCTGGGTTATTTAAACTTCAATAATTTTTATTTCACCAAAAGAGCCCATTTTAGTATTCCTTATGCTAATTTGACAATGAAAACCCATTTGTGACATTAAGTAAAATAATTAGTAGAATTTTGAAAGTTAGTCAGATTTGGATGGCCAGAAAAGTTGAGAAATTAACTTCTAGGGTGTTCCCTTCTCCGATATAATGCTACCAAGGCTTTGGATTCTCGTTTAGGACTGCGAGTTGCACCTCAAGTTGAAGTTACTTAGCATATACTCCCTATCATCTGCCTATGCTGAATTGCTGTAAAGTTGATCATAAACATTGTAACCCATAGGAGCTGGAGAGGCTGCAGTGTTTTGTCCAATTCCAGATAGGTCCTTTGAGAAAAGAAAGCATGCTACTACCTAGGCCAAAGGATATTATTAATACCCAAATCCAGCCTAGGGAAAATTATTTATTGAAAAACATGCTATTGTAAGACAATCACTGAACTCTCTGATATCTTTCACATTTATCAATTTGATTCATCAACAATGTTCTTTAGATCCATCTATAGTCCCAGGAAGACTTAAAAATACATTCATGAAAAATGTTTGTCAAATTCCATATAAAACCCTGTGAGATTATTGACTGGAATGAGGCTTAAGTTTCAGATTAATTGGGGAGGAACTGTTATCTCTAGGCTACTGAATCCAACATTTATGATGGTGTTTGTTTTTCTACATATTTAGTTCTAATTACACATCCTGGAACAGTTTCTCAGCCTCCACACTATTGACATTTGGTGCCAGATAATCCTGTGTTCTCAGTGCATTGCTGGATGTTTGGCAGTATCCCTAATCTCTATCCACTTGATACCAGTAGGATGTTCTACTCAGATGTGAGAAGCAAACGTGTCTCTGGACATAATCAAATGTTCTCTGATGGCACAATGATCTTCTGTTGAGAACCACTGCTCTAAAGAAACTCTTGCACATATTATCAAGGAGACGTAAACAAAAATATTTATTGCAGCATTGTTTGCAATGCAAGATATTAGAAATAATATTAGAAATAATATTAGAAATAACTTAATCATTCATTACTAAGAGAATGAATCTAAACCTTGGCTTATTTCTATAACAAAACTTTATGCAGCAACAGAAAGTAATATTAAATAAAACAGATCTATCACCTATTTATAAATGTAAATACGTCTTTAAAAACATAATGTCAAATTTAAAAAGCAAATTGCATAAGACTAGTATCACGTAGTACCGGTAATCCACATTTTAAGTACTTCAGTCAATATTCCAAATACTCTCAATAATACTATCTTTTTCTTAAGAGATAGCGTCCAACTCTGTTGTTCAAGCTGGACTCAAATGCCTAGGCAACTCTGCCATCTCAGCCTCCCAAACAATATTTTAAATACAGTAAGATAGTTGATGAGACAAAAACAAAAACAAAAACATGGTAAATCATGGTGGGGGGCTTTATCTTAGTTTTCTTAATAATATTTCTTTACAAACAAAAATGATATGGAAATTTTGTGGCAAAAAATAATATATTTTATGTCCGGATGGTAGATTTATGGATACCTCTTATATTATTATCTATACATTTCTGCACACTTGAAGTATTTCATAATAAAAAATACAAAATATAATTATATTTTTCAATAGATCCATGAGCAATCTTCTGAATGACCAATTGAAATTGGAAAGTGTGATGGTTAACTTTAGGTGTCAGCTTGACTGGACTAAGGGATGCCTGGAGAGCTGGTAAAGCACTAATCCTGGGTGTGGCTGTGAGGGTGTTTCTGAAGGAAATGGGTATAATGGGTATGTGAGTTGGTGAACTGAGTGGAGAAGCTCTGTCCTCACTGTAGGCAGACACCATCTGTCTAATTGCCTAGGGGTCCAGATGGCAAAAAAAGAAAAAAGGAAAAGAAAAAGTAAAGACAAGGTGAATTCATACACTCTCTCTTATGAAGCTGGGACATCCCTTCTCCAGCATTTGAACATCAGAACTCCAAGTTCTCTGGCCTTTGGACTCCAGGACTTGCACCAGCACATCTTCCATCTTCCCACACCCCTGGGTTCTCAGGTTTTCAGCCTTAGATGGAGAGTTACACAATAACTTCCCTGGTTCTGAGGTCCCCAGACTGGGACTAAGCCACGTTAGCAACTTCTCTGGTCCTCCAGCTAACAGGTGGCCTACAGTGGACTCTTCAGCCTTCATAATCATGTGAGCCAATTCCCCTAACAAATCCCCTTTTGTTATACACATTTTTATAGGTATAACAAATATGTATACAAATAAAAATATGTATACAAATAAAAATGTGGATAACAAAAGGGGATTTGTTAGGGCAATAAATAAATAAAAATATGTATAACACATATACATATAAAAATATGTATTTCAAAAGGGGATTTGTTTTATATACATATAAAACAAATATATACACATTTTGAAAGTTAGTCAAGATTTGGATGGCTGGAAAAATTGAGGCATTAACTTCTGGGGTGTTCCCTTCTCTGATATAATGCTACCAAGGGTTTGGATTCTCATTTAGGACTGCCAGTTGTACCTCAAGTTGAAGTTACTTAGCATATACATCCTAGCACCAGCTTATGCTGAATTGCTATAAAGTTAATCATAAGCATTGTAACCCATAGGAGCTGGAGAGGCTGCAGTGTGGATGGTAGATTTATGGATACCTGTTATATTATTATCCATACATTTCTGCACACTTGAAGTATTTCATAATAAAAAATACAAAATACAATTATATTTTTGAATAGATCCATGAGCAATCTTCTGAATGACTGATTGAAATTGGAAAGCGTGATGGTTAATTTTATAAAAACACGTTTTTTTCTATTGATTATTGTATGGTAGATGAACCTGTCAGCAACAACTTAAACACACTCTGAGAATAACCCTACAGGCTAAGAAGAATGTATGTTCGGAGTTCTGAGCTAAGGAATCCATGAGTGACCAACCTGGAGATTCACTCCTGATAGGGAAGACATCTGAACTGCTGGCCCATTCCTTGGCACACAGGCCATATAGGAGGCTGAGGCCCTTTGTTTTTTGGTTAAATGAAGGTTGCTAGATGGAGGTTGCTAGGTGAAGGTTGCTAAGTAAAAATGCTGTATAAACTGCATGCTTCTTACAAAAGCGGCAGTTTCCCTGTCCAGCCCACCACTCCTAGATTGCCTTGTATGTAAGTCCTCAATAAACCATGTGTCTCATTCACTGGCTCCAGGTCTCTTCTTTAGCCTCTCAGGAATAGTGCCATCCCTGTTGGAGTCAACAGCGGTCTGTCTGGCACAGCAGTTCTGTCTCTCTGAAGAACCCTGACAAATACAGAAAGCTTGTACTTTCTCCAGAGTAGTTTGTTTCCAAATGTTTTGTTAGACCTTTTAAACAGTCTCAGAATTCCCCTCAACACTCATTTGTAAATAAGATCTAAGTATTTGTTTCAAGTCAATATTATTCATCAGTCAATAATGCAAGTCTGGCAAAATTTGCTCATAGATTAGATGTTAGATCTGCCAAAGAAGCCTTTAAATTGTCCAAACATAAAACACTCCTAATTGACCTAAGTGATATTAGAAGATTCAAACTTTGACAGAGTATTTAATATTTAAATCATACCAAGCAGTGTGCTGGAAGCTTAGTTTGGAAGGCTTAGATTGGCAGTGAAGATTATCTCTCTCCCTGGGATTAAAAGAACTGGATACTTTGGCTGATTTATAGAGGGCTCTGTTATTAATTTTTCCAAATGCTATAGTTTTACAAATGCCCTTCTCCAACTTCAACAAATATAATGAACTCACAGGTATAATTAGAACTTGGCTTTTGTAGTGAATACTTGTAAATTCATGTTGCCACAGTATCCATTTTGAGTATAAGGTTAACTATCTTATACCAGAAACAGGGCGTAGTCACCTTTGGTACAGTTTTTAGTTCTCCTTCACTTCCCAGTTCCTCCATGTGGTTGATCTAGATACCTGCCCTATACCTAAGCCTCCCTATGGGATATATATATACAAACTACCAGCATCACTCTACTGACCCCACCCCACATAGGCTGTGTAGATGTGCCACTGTAAACACTCCTAAGGCCCAGCATGGACTCACAGGACCTACATCTTCTTTCTCTCCACCCACAAATCAGAGCTTCCCATTGGAAACCTGCTTGGGTAACACCCTGGACTCCAATAAAGACCTGTGGTCCATCTCTCTCTGGCTCCTGTAGGGACTGAGGGAAAACTTCACCTTCTACCTCTGAAGGTTTGCTTAAAAAAAAAATAAAAATCAACTCACAAAAGCAGATTAATAGAAGAGAAGGCATACAAATGTATAAACACACACAGGGAGTACCATGGCGATTACACCAAACCTCAATGGGATTCACAAGCTTATGTACCAGAGGTTACAGAAAGAATGGGGGCTCAGAATATGGCCCAAAACAGGTTAGGGTGGTAAATCTGTTATATGGCAAGACAGATTATGGGAGGGACAGAAGAGGAAGCCTGTCTAGCAAAGGTGGTCTTGTTTACAGATGAAGCCTCACAGGTAGCCCCTCTCAGAGGGAATAGATAGTCAATGTTTCTTCCAGAGCTTCAAGGTGTCAAGACTCTCTGCAAATCTTTCACAGACCCAGATAAGAGAAGGCCTCATAGAAAGCCTGGCTGCATCATTGCAGACGCTTTACTGATGCAAATCTCTCCCACAAAAGACAGCTTTGCAAGGCTATTAGTGTTTGCAGACCCTCTGCGCAGCCATCTTAAAATATGTCAAAGAAGTATCTTTTGGGGTGAAATAGTTGTGTCTCCTTCACTCCTTCTACCTGCTGGTTGAGCCTGGTGCCCCCACAACCTTCCCATAGGCCCTTGCTGATACCCTCTTCTCTCTGGGATCTGGAAGTAATATACTGCTTTATTATTTCATATGTTTTATTGAGTTGTCTCCTCTATGTCTCACTGGACTGACACACCTGAACCTAACTTCTTTTCTGGTCAGGGATCTCCTAGAAAGTGGCTATCAGGGTAGAAATAAACTAGACATAGGTCAGGTAAGAGCCATAGGGTGTCTGCCAGTGTAAACAAGTACCATGTGAGAGGAACACCTGGTCATGTAGCCAAAACTTAGGTACTAAGCTGCCTGCCAGCAAAGAAGCATCCTGTGAAAGGCACACTGTAACATTAACCAAAAAAACCTCCCCTGGATTCCCAGCAGGGCAGGGCTAGAGTTTATGGCCACTCTCAGGAGAGAAATCTTAAGAGCAAATTAGAAAGGAAACAAAACAAAACAAAATCATCTGATATGGTTTGGTTGTGTCTCCACCCAAATCTCATCTTGAAGTATAGCTCCCATAATTCCCATGTGTTGTGGGAGGGACCCGATGGGAGATAACTGAATCATTGGGGTAGTTTCCTCCATACTGTTATGGCAGTAAGTCTCACAAGATCTGATGGTTTTATAAGGGGGAACCTCTTTCACATGGCTCTCATTCTCTCTTGCCTGCCACCAAGTAAGATATGCCTTCTTCCTTTCGCCATGATTGTGAGGCCTCCCCATCCACATGGAACTGTGGTCCATTAAACCTCTTTTTCTTTATAAATTACCCAGTCTCAGGTATGTCTTTATCAGCAGTGTGAAAATGGACTAATACACAGCCCTTCACCCAAACAGGCCTTCATCCTTTCATAAGATCTATTTATTATTTTTCACTTTCTATCAAACAATTTTCTAAAGAAAAAGATTTAAAAGGAAGAAATACGTTGTATCACACTGAGATTGGCAATTCCTGCAAAGTCTATAGCTATATCTAAGTCAAAGGTCAATTCAGATGGAAGTCTCAACTTATTTTTCAATTTCTACCTTTTAAAGGGTCATGCAACTTAAAGGGATTTTTTTTTTCTATAGCAAGAAAATGGAAGGTCCAAATGATGAGAGTGTATGATAATCATCATAATTATGATGAAAGCACCATCAATTCACTCTTCAGGAAGATATTTTTTATAACATCAAAAGCTTGGTACAAGAAAATACAAAAAGAAAAAATATTCTTATACTGCTGAAATTCAGGCATTTGAAGCCTATCATATGTCACTGATACAAAACAGCATGTGAGTCAAATTCAGAAGTAGATAATTTCTCGCTTTAATAATAAAATTTGAAAATATGTGTCAAATTCTAGCAACAATGGTTATGTTAGTTTCTCATTAATAGGCGCTTTCGTTTGTAAGGTGGCATTTTCTTCAAGATATGTAAATTGTTTTCCAACTTGAGTTGTTTATTTACCTGTGTTTAAATTAATCCTCTGTACTTAACATTGAGATAATACAATGTACAATGTTCAGAGACTTGTGATGCATAATATAAAAGAGACATTTTCATCATTTGCATTTAAGCAATTATGACAAAATCACCACAGAGAGTAATTTCTTCAAGGTCAGAGACCTGATTAAATAGTTACTAATATGTAAAGTCATCTGAAACACTTGAAAGAACTAGACTTGATCTAAAATTGATAACTCTGGAGAGGGCCCAACAGAGTGTCTCTGACTGAGGAAACTCCATGTACATGGTACTGTACTGAAAACAAGGGGATTAAACAGAGCTTTGCTGATTGAATGTTGAGACCTCCAGCCATTTTAATTGGACTGGTTCCCACAATGCTGACATGTAGGCTAACATTCTCTAGGCAGGTAATTGAAACTTCGTTTCTAAAAAGTCTAAACTGCCCAAGGGAAGAGACCTAGAGATACCAACACTGAAAGTTCAATGTGAGGGAAAAAAGGTCCAGTCAGGTCACTCTCAGTAAAGCTCATGGTTGATGAGCCTCAGTCCAGACATAGCATTTCCAGTTACTTCTTAATGCCCAACTCTTGAATGTGAGCAATCAGGTTAGAGTCATCAGACAAATGAGTGTCTCCAATAATGAAAATCACAGGCCAGATAAATAAATTAACTTGGAGGAAGCAAAGAATATGCAGGGATGTTCTAAGAATGCACGTGCTGGCTGTAGCGTGGTAAAGTCAGTGTGGTCACAGAGGAAACATGAATGAGGTTTGGAAGGAAGAATTTTTTTGTGCTCGCAGGTCCCAGAGACGGGGTCAATGCACGCACAAAAAGAAAGCATCTGTCAGTTAGGAGGCAGAAAGCAGGAATCAAGGAGAATATCTAGGCCAGACTTTATTAGGGTTTCTGCAGGAAAGGTAGGGCAGAATTAACAGTTTAGGGTTGGTTATTTTGAATAATTCTGGTGGGCTTTGGGTTTTAGAGATGGTCTTTACTTATCTGGTACCTGGCCTTTAGGTGATTTAAGGCAGGGGAAACATTGGTTTCGTGTATGAGAGTTAGACAAGAAGGTGGCTGAGAGGTACAGATTCTGGATTTGTCGATTTGTGTCTTAGTCCATTTGTGCTACTATAACAGAATCCCCCAGACTGGGTAAACTATAAATAACAGAAATTTATTTCTCACCATGCTGGAGACTGAGAACTCCAATATCAAGGCACCAGCATCTGATGAGGGCTTTCTTGCTGTGTTCTCACATAGTGAGAGGCAGAAGGGCAAAAAGAAGGATGAACTCCCTCAAGACCTTTTATAAGAGCACCTGATCCCATTCATAAGGGAGGAGCCCTCATGGCCTAATCACCTTTTAATGGACCACCACTTAATACTATCACATTGGCAACACCTGAATTTTAGAGGGGACCCGTACTATAGCATTCCATCCCTGCCCACCCAACAAATTCATGTCCTTCTCATATGCAAAAGACACTGATTCCATCACAGTGGCCCAATAAAAGTGTTGACTCATTCCAGCGTCAACTTTAAAATCTAAGTACAAAGTCTCATTTAAATCAGATATAGGTGAGATTCAAGGCATGATATATCCTAAGGCAAATTTCCTCCCAGCTATGAGCCTGTGAAATCAAGAGTTATGTGCTTCCAAAATACAATGGTGGGACAGACATTTCTATTCCAAAAGGGAGAAATGGTAAAGAAGAAAGGAGAAACAGGTCCTAAGTAAGTCCCAAACCCAACAGGGCAAATGAAATTAAATCTTTATGCTTGAGAATAATCTTCTTTAACTTCCTATCCTGCCTTCTGGACATGCTAGGGTAGAGATGAGCCCCCAAAGCCTCAGGAAGCCCCATCTCCATGGCTTCATTGGGTACAGTCCATGCTTCAGTGTTTATATATTGAAATCTCATGCCTGAGGCTTTCTTAGGCTGGTGCTGCATGATGGTGGCTCTACAGATTGGAAGTCTAGGGGGCAGCCTTATTCCTACAGCTCCACTAGGAATTGCCCTCATGGAGGCGCTCTGCAGTGGCCCTGCTTCTGTGGCAGGTTTCTGCCTGGGCCCTGTGGCTGTCTGAGACATCCTTTGAAATCTAGCTGGAGGTAGCCATGCCTCGACAGCTCTGGTACTCTGCTCTTGCACGCTGCACACTATAGCTGCACACTCAAGACTGCACCTGGGACACCGCCCACCCCCCAACCTATAGAGTCACCAGCATGTACCACCAGCCTGAGAAAGCCACAGGCATGAGATTTTGTTAGCACCACGTGGATGCCCCAAGACTCGGTGTTTGCACCCTCTGGAGTGGCAGCCCAAGCCACATCTAGGCCCCCTTGAGCCACAGTGGGGATGGTCAAGTAGTACTGCACTAGAATAGGACAAACAGAGACATGTTGTGGCCCTAGGGAGTGAAACCTGAGATCTCACAGGCACCTTGGGCCCTTCCCCAATGTATTAGTCTGTTTTCACACTGCCAATAAAGACATACCTGAGACTGGGCAAATTACAAAAGAAAGAGGTTTAATGGAGAACTCACAGTTCTATGTGGCTGTGGAAGCCTCACAATCATGGCAGAAGGCAAGGAGGAGCAAGTCACATCTTACATGGATGGCAGCAGGCAAAGAGAGCTTGTGCAGGAAAACTCCCCCATATGATAACCATCAGATCTTGTGAGATTTACTCACTATCACGAGAACAGCATGGGAAAGACCTGCCCCCATGGATTCAATTACCTCCTACCAGGCTCCTCCTACAACACATGGGAATTCAAGAAGAGATTTGGGTGGGACACAGCCAAACTGTATCACCCCGAAACTGTTCTTTTTCCAAGTCCCTAGTATCCTGGGCCTGTGATAGATGTAGAAGCCCTAAAGATCTCCAAAATGCCTTTGGAGTCATTCTTCCATGTCTTGATAGATAGCACCTAGCTTCCTTCTATCCATACTAATCTTTTTATCAAATAGTCACTTGGCCACACTCTTAACTTTCTCTCTGAAACACTGTATCCTTTACATGGCCTGGCTGAAAATTTTCCTAATCTTTATATTCTGCTTCCCTTTTAACGATGAATTTCATTTTTAAATTGTTTCTCTCTTCTTGCATTTTACTACAAGCAGTTGAGAGAGGCCATGTAGCATCCTGACCATTTTGCTGCTTACAGATTTCTTCTGCCAAATATCTTCATTCATGGCTCTTAAGTTTGGTCTTCCACAAAGTCCTAGGACACAGACACAATTCAGTCAAGTTCTCAGTCACTTTGTGACAAGGATGGCCTTTCCCCAAGTTTCCAATAAGATATTCCGCATTTCCATCTAAGACCTCATCAGAATGATCTTCACTGTCCATATTTCTACCAACATTCTGACCACCACAACTTAGGCAATTACTAAGACAACTGAAGCTTTCTCTACAGCTCTCCTCCTCTTCTGAGCCCTCACCAGAATTTCCCTTACTGTTCCATTTACAGCAATATGTGCTTTTTCCAGCATTCACTTCAAAGCTGTTCCAGCCTCTATCCATTACCCAGTTCCAAAACTGCTTTTACGTTTTTAGGTATTTGTTACAGCAATGACCCACTCCTCTGGTACCAATTTCTGTCTTAATCCATGTGTGCTGCTATAACAGAATAGCACAGAAAGGTAATTTATAAAGACCAGAAATTTAATTCCCATAGTTCAGGGGCCTGGGAAGTCCAATATTAAAGCACCAGCATCTGGTGAGGGCTTTCTTGCTGTGTCATCCTATGGCAGAAAGTGAAAGGGCATGAGAGACAAACACCGTGTACTCATGTCACAGAAAAGTGGAAGGGCAAAAAGGGATGAACTTCTTTGGACAAACTCCTTTATGTGGGAACCTAATACCATTCACAAGAAATAACCCTCATGGCCTAATCACCTTATAAAGGCCCATCTTTTAATACTATTGCACTGGCAACACCTAAATTTCAGAGGGGACATACTTAAACCACAACAGTTTGTATGTAAAACATGTCCTCCCAGCTGAGCCCTTTGGTATCTCTAATAATTGGGTATCCCTGGAACAGTTTATCTCTAGGTCTTTAAGACACCGAAATGCCAGAGCATCAAGAATACAAAAAATAAAAAGATATAGATAATATAATTGGCCCTGTGATGAACACATGTCAAATAGACAAATACAGAATGTAAACACACACAGAGAGAGAGAGAGAGAGAAAGAGAGAGAGAGAGAGAGAGAGAGAGAGAATAACACCTCTAGGGAAAAAATAGCTAGCATGAATATTCTCAGAGATAAGAAGATTCTGTGTACATTAAATAAACACTTGAGGCAATAAAAGAAATTGTGCTTGTTGTTTTCTGATGCTTTTGAAAGTAGTTTTGTATTCAGAAAATAAATGCAGAAATTTACTTACTTCGGTTTAAATGCTTAGTTTCAGGTTATTAATTGTGTTTCAAACTCTAGTTTTTCCTTAAGCTTTTAAAGTCAACTAACTAATCTTATTTAATTTTTACATCTGGCACATTATAACATTCAATTTTAAGAGGCTCTACATAACATTTGTTTCTATTTACAAACTCAGTAAACACACAGCTTTTCAAATGACATTGAGCTTCATCTTAGTTTTATTTTTTCCATGAATTTAAATAATTCTTAGATAATCTACCCATTAGATTATCTATTGATATATAATAGGTGACTCCTAAGCTTCAAATAATCATTATGCCCATGAATTCTTTCAGCCAGGAACTGGGAGAGGTACAGTGGGAATGATATTTCTCTACTCCACAATCTCTGGGGGTATCAGCTGAAAAGGACTGAAGGCTAGGGATGACTCATCTACTGAGAGCAGAAAGCACTGGCAATATCTTTACTCACATATTTAGCTGTTGATACCAGCTGTTACCTGGGACTTCAGCTGGAACTATAAACCCAAACACCTACACAAGGCCTTCCTATGGTGGCCTGGGCTTCCTCACAGCATGGCAGCCTCCAACATCTCACTCACACAGTGGCTTACCGATTCAAAGGCAAATGTCCTGAGAGGACCAAGGAAAAGCTGAATGGCTTTTTCTAACCTAGCCTTAGAAGTCACATGGCATCAACACTGCTGTTTTTTCTTGCTGACCGGGAAAACATTCTAAAACTTCCATAGTATTATATCTATAAATTGAGTGTAACCAAATTTGTTTTAAATGTTCCAATAATGCATATAAACTTAGTATTTTTTAAAAATCCTATCCAAATTAATCACTTATGCATTTTATTGGAAATGCAAGATTGAGGGTCAGATGTCTTTGTAACTATATAAGGTACCAAATATGTGTGGATTCCTTCTTAACATAAGAACAGAGTATGGTTTTGTTCTCTTACTCAAATCATTGTTTATCTAATTCTAAATCTTCCAGGTAAACTATGCATACCATCTGGTTATATAATACATAAAATTACCCTATGCTCACATAAAACAGAGATGTTGGAGCCTCTGATATCTAGAGTGATGTAATCCTGAGTCCCTTTTATAGTTTCTGTGTCATGGCCTACAAAACTGAAAGAACTATTTTTTCAGCTTACATAGACCACTGCGTTCAAGTTATTCTCATTACTGATTAATCTCACTCATATTGACTGGACATTTCATTTCTCTAATGGTACACTTATTTTTCTTACAAAACACCAAAAGCCCAAACTTCATATCCATTCTGTTCATATACCCAAACTACACTTGTACCCCTTAAATCTATAAAAATAAAAAATAAAATTTTTAAAAGACTTTGAAATAAAACATGTAAATATATTTTCTAATAATGATCTTTTTACATGAGAGAAATTCAATTTTATGTACATGTATTTTCTATCTAACAAGACCTGTGAACTTGACTAAGATTGTCTTCTTTCATATTCTTAGCACCATACAACTACTTAGAATGATGTCTAATCAACATGGCTAGGTCTTATTTACTATAACAATTTATAAGGTATTTTTACTAATAATTCAGAAAATAAAAGAGCTCTTAGATATTCAACATGTGATAGAAAATGAAAAAACCGAATAGAAACTAGGAGGATAAAATTGAGGAAATGTACCAGAAAGCAAACCAGCAAGATAAAAAGAAGTACAATTCAGAGAGAAAACATTAGAAAATTAAAGAGGCAGTCAAGAAGGCTCAACTTTCTAGTAATCAATTTTCAAAAAAGAGAAAATGGAAGGTTACAATCATCAATAAAATTGTTCAAGAAAACTCCCAGAACTAAAGTATAGTAGCCTATAGTTTCAAAGGCCCAGAACAATAGGCAAAAAAATAGGCAGATATAAAGGCACATTAACACATTTTCAGAAAAGTGAAAAATACGTGTTAAGAATGCTAAATACTAAGAAAAACTCCTATAAACTTCCTGAGAGAAAAGTCAGGCTCTAAAATATCAAAAATCCAAATAGAAAGAGATATCTATCCCAATAGAAACACCAGAAACTAAAAGACAATGAAGCAATGCTTTCCAAAGTCTGAGGAAAAATGATTTCCAACCTGGAATTCCCTATCTAATGAAACTGATCTATGATTGCTCTGCTATGAGGTAGAATAGAGAAATTTTTAAAATATGCAAGATTTCAAAAACTGTATCATCTATATTCTCTTTTTATGAAATGTACTAGAAGATATACTATATTTATACAAGAAAGTAAATCAAATCAAAAATGATATGAGATCTAGGAAATGATAGGCAGTTTAAGAGAAGACAAAAGATGACAGGGAAGCAAGACTTCAGGATCACAGACATGCAGTGGCCCTATAGAACAGCTGTATAAACTGGTGGAGGTCAGAAGGCTCTTGGAGAGATATCTCCAAGGGAAGGAAATTAATACAGTCCTGGATGGGTCTGGACGCATATGAATATCTACAGAAATGAGACCATCATGGGAATAAATTAGTTAGTGTTAAGTGCATTGTAAAAATTAGAAACTAAAAAAGCACAAAAACAAGACATTTATCAACTCTAAGGAAGCAAAGATAGAGATAAAAGAAAATTATACTACATGGTCCAGCTGTGGGTAGCATTTACAGAGTAATAATAAAGTAAATGTTAAATATTGGTCTAACTAAACTTGTTAGTACTTGTTATAACTTCACCTCCTCCCCTCTCTGCCAGAAAGGACAAAGTTTGATCACTAAAAACAACTTGAGACCGTGATAAACTGGAGACAGGCTGGGCACCGTGACTGTAATCCCAGCCTGTAATCCTGGAACTCTGGGAAGCCCAGGTGGGCAGATCACCTGAAGTTAGGAGTTCGAGACCAGCCTGGCCAACATGGTGAAACCTCATCTCTACTAAAAATACAAAAATTAGCATGAAACCCCATCTCTATTAAAAATACAAAAATTAGCCAGGCGTGGTGGTATGCACCTGGTACTCCCAGCTACTTGGGAGGCTGAGGCAGGAGGATCACTTGAACCTAGGAGGAGGAAGTTGCAGTGAGCTAAGATCACACCACTGTACTCCAGCCTAGGCGACAGAGTAAGAATCCATTTAAAAAAAATTAAAAAGCTGGAGACAGCACCAGTGGAATCTACATAACAAAGTGTACTAACCTATCTTCATCTCCCATTTATTCACCTTCCCACAGTTTGCTGCCCTGAGACTCAAAGTGCTTTTCTTTTGTCTTGTCACTTCTCTGAAAATTTACTGTTTTTTTTTGTTGAAGATGCTGTTTAAGCCTGAGTTCAAAGCCACTTCGAGAGTTGCTCATCCTGTGTCTCCCCGATGGATACATGAGGTAAAACTTGTTTGTAAATATTTTTTGTTTTTCTCTTGTTGATGTCTCTTGTTACAGGGGTTTGTCCCAATTAAGAATTGTGAAGGGTAGAGAGAAAGTCATTTTTTCCTCCCCTACAGGTACAATTGAACGGATTCCCTTGACCGGAACTTAGATTATTAGCTCTTTCAGGACTACTCCCAGACACTGAAAGCAGTCTTTGTTTTTTAAGACTTTTTTTGTGTGACTAGTGGTATTAGTAATAGATTTCTTTATTCAGATAGCTGACTGTTCCATTCAGAGTAAATATATGCTGTTTCAAATAATCATCATGTATTTTAGCTATCAGTTATATTCTGGCGATTGGAACATCCAAAAGAATAAAACATATATGTTCTTGTTCTCTAAGAACTTACTGTCACAGCTGTAAGAACCAAGAGGAAAGTTTCTTTTGGTTTTCTGAAGGTTTGCCGAAAATCAACTCACAAAAGGCAGATTAAATGGAGAAAATACATATAAATTTATTTGACATGTATACACAGGAGCCTTGCAGAATGAAGACCCAAAGATACAACAGAAATTGTCCATTTTTATGCTCAGGTTCAATGTAGTGTGAATAGCCATGCAGAAACACGATTGGATGTAAAGGGTAGGATCAAATGCTAAGACTGAGTTGGGAAACCCAGCAAGGCCTGTCTAGATTATTCTTGGCATCTCTGAGCATATATTTCTTCTTTCTGGGTGTGGGCCAGGACCCTCTGGAATGCTTATAACCTACACTCAAACAAGGTAGGCAAGATCATTTCTTTATGGCCAGTGTTTACCCAGAAAGGCTAAGGGAAAGTTAGATCATATTTTTAGGACTTAGGGCTGGCTTTGGGGAAAAGCGGTTCTGGTTTTTATGTCCCGCCTTGGGGAAGAGGGATTCTAGTTTCCATGGCTAGCCCTCGGGGAGAAAGGGCCTGAGACAGGAGGGTGGGAGAAGGTTGGAGAACTTCTGCTTCTGAGGCTGCTTACAAGGCCTTCATTTGGGAGTATTTTTTCTGGGCATAGGATGAAGGCATAGGATGAAAACATGAATAAATAAACGGCAATGCTCCACAGTGAATGACTGAGTGAAGTCACCACTGACATTACATCGGTTTGAAGAGGGGCGAGGTAAGTGGGCCAGGGCAGGGTCATAGAAGCCTTCATAGATGAGCTGGCATTTGGCTGACATTTCCAAGAGGGACAGGAGTTCAACAGATAACAGGCAGAAGAGCAGGCACTCCAGGTGGGGATAAAAGAATGAGAAGAACCTGGAGGTCTAAAAATTCAGTGAGGATTATCAGAGTGAGCAGAAAAATTAATTGAAAAAGATACTAGATAGAATTGGAAAAATGGTTACAATGAGTTGAGGCTCAGAAAACAATATCCCAGATTGAAAGCCTCAGCAGCAGCCTGGGAAGAAAAGGATTGTCTCTGATCTTCTCCTGCCCTCCTGTCTCTCAGGCCCATTCTCCCCCAAGGCGAGCCATGGAAACTAGAAACCCTCCTCCCCAAGGCAGGTCATAAAAACCAGAACCCCTTTCCCCCAAAGCCAGCCCTAAGATCTAAAAATACTATCTAACTTTCCCTCAGCCTTTCTGTGGTAACACTAGCCATAAAGAAATTATCTGGCCTCCGTTGTTTGACTGTAGGTCATAAGACCCCCATTCCAGAGAGGCTTCTGGCCCATAACCAAAGGAAGAAATATATACTCAGAGTGGCCAAGATGAATCTAGACAGACAAGCCTTGCTGGGTTTCCCCACTTACTTTTAGCATTAGATCACGCCCTTTATGTCCAATTGAATTTCTGCATGGCTGTCTATACTTCATTGAACCTAAGCATAAAATTGGACAATTTCCCCTGTATCTTTCCGTCTTCATTCTAATGGTTCTCATGAATACAGGTTAAATAAATTCATATACCTTTCCCTTAGTTAATCGCTTTTTGTTTATTCTTTATTTTTTGAGATGGAGTCTCACTCTGTCACCCAGGCTGGAGTGTAGCGGCACTATCTGGGCTCACTGCAACCTCCACCTCCCAGGTTCAAGCAATTCTCCCACCTCAGCCTCCTGAGTAGCTGGGATTATAAGCACATGTCACTACACCCAACTAATTTTTTATATTTTTAGTAGAGACAAGGTTTGGCCATGTTGGCCAAGCTGATCTCAAACTCCTGACCTCAAGTGATCCACCTCGGCCTCCCAAAGTGCTGGGATTATAGGCATGAGCCACTGCACCCGGCTTAATCTGCTTTTTGAGAGCTGATTTTTCAGTGAACCTTCAGAGGCTAGGGTCCCTTGGCCCTACAAGTGCTTCAGGGTCTGGAACTCTCATTTGCATAAAGTAGACACTCAAATATTTGCTATTGGAAGGACCTGAGTGCCAGGTTTGAGCAGGAAAGTGATTTGATCAGTTTGAGTTTTAGGAAGCCCTGAAAATGGTCCTGCAGTGAGGAAAGAGTGGAGAGCAGGAAGCAGTTGCCTAGTTTTCTAGGCATAAAAAGATAGTGCTATCCAAACAAACTGGAATCCACTCACCCAGTGCAGAAAAGCCAAACATTGGCATCGGGGTTGCAATGAGAGAAAGTGAGGCATTTTTTGCTGGGCACCAAGCAGGAGAATTGGGCAGCTAATGCTTATGACTCGAACTCCCAGATGGCTTACAGGTAGCGGTTTTTAAAGGCAGAAAGCAGAGTTTTCAAGCAAAGTCATAAGTCAATACATGCAGGCCATACAATGCATTGATCTAAAAAGGCTTATTTAACAACTCAAAGTGGGGGCCCATAGGTTATAGGTAGATTTGAAGATCTTCTGATTTGGAATTGGTTAAGGAGGTGAAGCTTTGTCTAAAAATTCAAGATCAGCAGAAAAGAATGTTAGCTCTGGCTCCTGGTTTGTGATCTCCTCCAGGCCCCCTTGGAAGCAATTTAGGACAAAGAATGGCAGTCAGAATTCAGTCCTTAGTTTCCCCTTAGCTGAGGTCTACCTACCAGTAGATCCATATGGTGGAGGTGTGCGTTTCTGAAAAACAACTCAGGGACATATGTTAACATATTCTCTTTGGTTTCTGTAAGAAACCAAACATTCTAGTGACTTTCTTGGCTATACTCTTAAGCTACTATAAATTTCTTGCTTATTAAGTTGCTAATTTACTCCTCAAGACTAGCTCTGTGCCTGGAGTTTCCCTTGAAGAAACCCAAGATTTTCATTTATTTCCATGCTTGAGGGAGTTTGCAGCCCCTAAGAAGGTTCCCTGCTCCATCCAGCAGTATCTGAAATAAGAAAGTGGCAGTGTGACACAAACAGAAAGAGATGAATTAATTCTAAGAAATGAATTAATAGAATTTGGCCAAATAAAACAGGATTTTTAAAAAAGATGCTTATTAAAATTAAATGTCAAGGTTAAGAAATGAGGTTCTCAATCCCAGATGTTTTGTCTCTCCCATCTCCCTCCCTTCTCACAGACTGTTGATAAAGAAGGAATGAATTTAGACAAATAAAGAAACTACTGCACTTTGTAACTTGGGGGTGTTCGTGAGGAGGTCTGAGCTCTGCCTGCACAGAGATGCAGTTCCATTAATGCATCTTAAGAGACAAAAGCCATCCTGCAGGGCATCTCTGAAAATTCTTTCCTCCCCTGATTTCCAAGTGAAGGAATTTATATGCTGACAGTTTCCCTTGAGCATTCTTTCTGGTGATGAAAATCCACAGTCAGTATTCTCATTCAAAGCAGACTTTCCCCAAGGCCACACACATCCAGCCTGGCAGCCTGAATGCTGCTGCCCTCTCCCTTCTCCCCTCCCTGAAGATGCTTTCTCTAAACAAATTATAACTGCAGGAAGAAGGAGATCAGTACTTGGGCACCAGAGGTTCACAATATAAATACCACATACAGCTGACTGAGACATTTTGCATACATGCATCTGCCCCAAATTAAAAATACTTCTGAATGGAATACCACAAATGTCTTTGAAGTTCATTACTGTAGGGAGTTATGTGCTGAGGGGGCCTTTCGCTTGTTTATATAGCATGTTAGGGTCTCAGGGAGAGACGGAGGGAAGTGAAGTAACCACTCTGGTTTACATTATGGGACGGTTCGCAGAGATGAAAAGATTTTGTGCATTGAGTCATACTGCCCATGCTATTACCACCAGGGCAGATATAGCAAAGATTAAACCAAGATAATCTGCTGGGGCCTTGGGTTGTGTATGTGGGGATTATTACAGGAGACAATTTCACGCTCCTGGAAAAGTTCATGTTTGCAGAAGACTCGATGGCCTCTTAGCCTATCCTCCAATCTATGGTTGTTATAAGGTCTTTGCCACATTTTCTCCCTCATTCTCTCATTGTAAAGGTTTAATAATGTCTCTCTATTTAATGGACAATTTTCTTACATATAGAATACTGGTAAGTCTAATTGGGAGGATTTCAAAGAAAAAAATTCAGCATAATCTGGGAGAGAGTGACTGATTCATCTCAGATAAAGCAAGCAAGCAAATAGGGATTTAAAGACATTCAAAATCTAATTGTTTTAAACACTATGCAGGTCAAACAAAATTGTCTATGAGTGACACTGTTTAATGTGTCTAAATGCATAGAAACCTCAAAACCAAAGCAGAAGAGCCATGGTGGAAAAGTCATGAGAGAAACACAGGTGGAGCCAAAAGGATTTTGTACATACTCCTATCCACAACTGCATTGCCTTATCTTCTTTCTATTTGCCACAGGAGTTGAAGAGCACATGTTTTTAAATGACACTTGTAGTTACAGCAATCTGAATCGTGTGCTTCTTTAGTCCAATCTCATCTGTTAGGACTTTCCATAATAGTTCTTATGAAAAAATACATCTTTTAAATATATCTACAGCTCTTACTGATCTCCCTCAATGATCAATTTTATCTGAAAAAAATAAAAAGTTCTGTAATTCAGTAGAAAGTCTCCATTTGAAAGCCCAGCAGGAGAGTTCCTCAAAGCTCCTAGGTTTGTTTTCCCAGCCTATAAAGCTGCCTTAAATACAGTGTGTGTTTCTTTTAAGGGTTTTGTGAAAGTTGGCAAAGATAGTCTTTTGGAAAGACTCTCCTTCTATGTTAAACATTTTCCCGCCAAGCTACATACATAGGCAAGTGAAAATTAATGAGTATCCTTGAGGTAATTGTGTGAAGCTACAAGCAGAGCATAACTAAAAGCCTTTGAGACCTCTTTTTTATCATAAAAATTCAACTCAGTTTTTCTCTCTATTCCCTAATGTGCTTTTTTTTTTTAACTGATGTGCTCAACTGGTAGGTTAGAGAATTGGCAAAGACCTTTACAGAGGAAAAGCATAATTTGGTGTGTATGGTGGCAGGGGAGAGGTGTGGGAGGTGGTGACAGGAAGAAAGAAATGGATAAATAGGAAATCCAACCAGAGAATGCCACGGGGAGAACCAGATAATATTCATGTAACTCACACTGAAAAGCTTAGAGTAAAGCCTGATTTATGCTGTAATAGTGTTCCCCAAAAAGTTCCAAGCACACCCAGTCTCACATCCTGACCTGACCCTTTTTATTAATTCAATTGCACTTCATTTCCTCTGTTAGGTTGAAGCACCTTCTACTTGAGTTACATTAAGTCAAAATATAATTTTTTAAAAAGTTGAAGACATAATTCCCAAAAAAGATATTTAGTGAGCATGTGTCAAAAGTTTGTTTACCTAATTAATAAAGAACCCACCAGGTTGACAAAGCTCATACAAAGATAGGGGAAACTACTCTATATTGCCGAAGGAAGTGCTGAAATAAGATCGCTAAGTAAGATGCTAAAATCACAGCCTTTGCTGTTATCTCATCTACAAGCCAGAAATGTTTGTATATTTACCAAACCAAATCATTCAGCGACTTTTCAATCTTTACCAAGGTAACATCTAACTTTACTGAGTCTGAATCCTAATCAGTTGTAAGGCAGGCAATGTTACATCACCTATCAGTGCCTCACACACATGAGTGTGCATCAGAATCACCTGGAGGGCTTGACAAGAAAGGGTGTTAGATTCAACCCACAGCAGTACATCTAGGGTGAGGCCCAAGAATTGGCATTTCTAGCAAGTGCTAGATGATGCCTCTGCTGCTGGTCCAGGGACTAACTTTGAGAACCGCTACTCTAGTGTGATGTTAAAAAGGCTTGCAGTAATATTTCTGCCTTATATTTAAGTGTCACATATAGCAGAAAAAATTGTTGAAGACTTTTAAATAGGCCAAAAAGATTATTAAATATCCCTGATAGAAAACTAGGCATTGTGTAATTTCAGATTTTTCTGACTCATTGGAGTTTTCATCTTTCATCGTTTTTGAGCTATTTAGAATGCTGTAATTTGTAGATAACTAGTAGCAATGCAAATGATTCTTGTCTATAGACGTGCAAATTAATTTTGTCCAGGTGAAAGGATAATTGATTTCTCTCCCCTACCTTCCACTCTCACCCCTCTGTAAAACACCACTTGTGTGTTTATTTGGTAATTAATTTTCTGTATTTCTGATTTGTATATATGTATATATGCAAATACACACATGGTAACACATATACACAGATATATTTCTCTGAATTTTCCTTTGAACTGTTTGTCACGACTTATTGTTTCCCTCAATTAATGATTTAGATAAAATATTTGGTATATGTTTATTTTATATTACTATGAGTCATGATATACCTTCTTTAAAAAGGTATTTTTCAAAGGCTACTTCTTTTTAAAAATAATTCCTAAGTTTGGAATTTCACTTTTTGTTAATTCTATTTTCATTGCAAATAAGTGAGTGTCTTCCTCCAGTAGAGTTAGCTTGTGGTTTTTGTATTTTCTAACATGTAACAATCACTTTTAAGATTTAGTCTACTGGGCCACTGACCAGATGGAGATCCTATGGATTCCAGCTGCCTATTTGCTTTAATAAAAACACAGCTGCTCTTACTTTTTAATCCTTCTTTACTGTCATCATTTATCTAAGTCAGTGAATTCATATTTTCTCCTTTCAAATTGTATTATTTAGGAGGATAGTTTAGCCATTTCTATTATTCAGGGTGTTAACCTTAGCCATTAATTAACAACAGCAAACCCACAAAACATTTGCTACCTGTTTCAAAGCCTGGAAACTTTTTGTTAGACATCTGGAGTATCAGGAGGAGGCAAGCTTGTGCGCCAACTTGGAATCCTTTGAATTTCTAGGGTCAGCAGGAAATCCTAGCTGGCTGGTGGGGTCACAGACAGATATTTTAAACTCTAAGTTCATGACCCTGGATGCTACCCAGCTTCTGATCTGAATTACTTCCTTCCAATAGAGCATCTGTGTTCTATAAGAGGAGCTCGGATTCTCTGCAAGGCCCTGGAAGATGCCTTTCCTGGGCCCCTCAGCTCTGGAATTCATAACAGACCCAAGTTTGACATTCACAGCTCAGTTCTTCCTCTACCACTCTCAGCCACTGCATCTGAAAGACCAATGAAGGACTCAGTTCTACCCAGAAACTGTTGTCCTTGCTTTGTTTATTTCCCAGATGACTATAAAATGCTATAGGTTGTATTATCAGGATTATGGAAAACAGGCTGAGTTCACTTCAAGTAATTATTTTGTGTTTAAAAAGAAAAAGATGCCAGTCATTTCACCTGCTTTAAGAAAATAAGGCCCTGAAGTTTTTTGCCAATTGTTTTCTGTAGGTTGTTGATATGTATGATGTCTTCCAGATTAACAGTTAGCCTCTCTATCCCAAGTACTTATGTTTTCATAGAAAAATATTCCTAGGATGCCATATTTTAACTAATACCTTAAGACAGTTTTCAAAGGAGGGTTTGCATCACCTTAAAATTTCATTTACAGGAAAGTTTTCTTAACATTTCTCTAGGGCCCAGGAGTTCCTCAATGTAGTCAGGACACCTATGCTCTGACATATTTTCTCAGCCTCCCTTTGCCATTTCGTCTATGTAGTTAGCAAAAGGAAAGTACAATGATAAAGAAATCTTGCACTGAGTTCCTGAATTTAAATGAGAATTGGAGAATGGAGGTGTGATTTAGATACCAGAATATGTTGCCTCCAATCTTTTAGCCACCTGGGGTCACCTTGACCTTTTGAATTTGTAATCTCCCAATGGGCTCTTCCTGCCCACTGCACAGACAAAATCAATTCACCAAGACCACAACATTGCAGTAGAAAGAGATGTTTTTGTTTTCTGAGATGAAATTTTGCTCTTATCACCCAGGCTGGAATGCAATGATGCAATCTCAGCTCATTGCAACTTCCACCTCCCAGGTTCAAGTGATTTTCCTGCCTAAGCCTGCCTCCCGAGTAGCTAGGATTACAGGCATCTGCCACCACGCCCAGCTAATCTTTGTATTTTTAGTAGAGATGTGGTTTTATCATGTTGGCCAGGCTGGTCTTGAACTCCTGACCTCAGGTGATCCACCCATCCAGGACTCCCAAAGTGCTGGGATTACAGGCGTGAGCCACCATGCCCGGCCCTGAAAAGAGATTAATTGGCATGAGGCTGGCCCACATGGGAGAACTGGAGTTACGACTCAAATCAGTCTCCCTGAAGGTTGGGAGCTTAGGGTTTATATGGACAACCTGATGGGCAGGGGCTCAGGAATGGGTGTTGCTGGTTGGTTAAGGATGAAATCATATGGATGTACAAAATGGTCCTCATGTGGAGTTCACCTCTGGGTGGGACCACAGCATCAGTTGAGTCATGAGTCAGAGTTCCAGTGGGGTCAGTCCAAAAAATATAGCAATTGGGAAGGTGACAAATCTTCTGACCTCTGGCCACGTGAGTCCTGAGCAGTAAAGGATTGTAGAAATGACACCTATCTTACCAGAATTCAGCCCTCTGTCGTAATCTAAACCTTGTGGCCTTTCATTAGTTTTACAAAGGTGGTTTCATTTGGGAAGGGCTATTATCATCTTTGCTTTAAGGCTAAACTATAATTTCCTCCCAAAGATAGCTTGCCCTATATCCAGGAATGACCAAGGACAGCTTAGAGGTCAGAAGCAAGATGGAGTCAACTACATCAGATTTCTCTTACTATCATAATTTTGCAAAGGTGGTTTCAGGTTTTTAGAAATATTGGTTCAAACTCCATATATGCAAAGTGGGGAGGGGTAGTGCTGCCACACAAAATACAGGATTATCCTAAATACTGCCTGGGACATATTAAATGAAAAAAATTACTTACTGTTTATCTGTGTCCAAATTTATTGGAAATTCTGTATTTCATTTGCTAAATCTGGAAACCCTACGAAGGAATAACTCTTTGCACCAATATGTCTGGATATCCTGGGAGAAGGGACACAAGCATTGCAGGTCACGCCAGCCACTAATCTACTTATTTGGTTTCATTCTTATGCTCACTCATCTCACTCATTTTTTGTTGGCCCAGAACGGTCTCTCGCCCTTGATTTTTCCAAATCACCACTCAATGCAAGTTATATAGTTTTACTGAATATTCAGAAGTGCAAAGGGATGTGGGTTTTGCCTCAGAAAATCACAGCAGTTTTTCAGTCACCCTCACCACTGTTCATTACAGTTACAGTCAAGCATTAATCAGGCTGCACTTTAACATATTTCCTTGTAACTGAAAGTCACTAGATACTGACTATTTGCATCTCCATTGTTCCTATAGATAGGATTTCTGGCATTAGAATCATAAAGCTTTTGTTTATGAGTTGCTTAAGATATTTTTCACATTCTGAATTCCAGCAAAACAGCTGACATCAACCAGTCTGAAAACACAGAGGTACAGAATCAGCATGAGAATACAGCTTCTTCATCCCCCTGTCCCATGAGTTCACCCTGCACTTTTCAACCAATCAATGACTGGCACACTTTGGTCCACTCCAAAACCCTAGCCCCAGACTCCTCCAGGAAGTAAATTTGAGGTTCTCTCCCATGTCCTCACATAGCAGCCCTACAATTAAACATCTTTCTCTGGTGCAGCCCAGTGTCACCATGTATTGCCTTGCCTCATGCATTGGGCAACAAATTACGGTTATAGCCTCATCTCTGCCCCTCAATTCTAGCTCCAGTCCCAGCCCCCTAAAATCTCATACATTTCAAATTGTAGAACATTTTGAATCTAAGCTAATGCTGGGCCCACCAGGCTTGCACAAAAGCTTTTATCTACAATACAAACAAGTACCTAAATGAAAAGCAATTACTCTTGAGCTGCATTTCATTATCAGTGCTTAAATTAAAATATTTAATTCCCCTCTACACAGGAGGTGAAATAAATTTTTTATAAGGCTTAGAAGACTGCAAAGGTTAGGATTGTCATCCTGAAAAAGAGCTGTCTCGGGCACAAAGGGGTCAGTAGATGTACCAGAAGTTAAAATAGATATTAGCAATTAGTTCTCCATCTCTGTTAAACCTGTATCTAGAGGAAAATGGTCAAATTATTGCATCAATAGGCCTTTTGAGCCTGCGTATGCCAAAGGAATCACATTAAGAGCAATAACTCAACTATTAACATGTGCCTCCTCTCAACATAAAACTTCCAGTGACTAGTCAGAGTGTTATACACCCAATTTTGAGACTCTTTTAGGATGCCTCACTAATTACATCCACTGCTACCTGACAAAGACTCTGTCCTTTGACCAAAACTTTAGTCAGGTTCCCCTGTGTCCTCTCCTTGACTAGGCTCAACCTCGGATTTCCCTCTCTGTTCTTGTAGAATCCAGTTTGAGCAAGGTCTTGCTAAATCAGTTTAGCAAAAATCCCCTCTTCTTGGTATCTGATCACCCTCGATGATATCTTATCACCCTAGCCTGTCTGCCTTCAACAATGATCCTCTCATGTCAGTTTAGCTAGAAACCCCTTATTCTTGATGTTTCCTCTTAGTAATTTTCCACCCACTTCTTCCATCTTGGTTGTAATCTCACTCGTCCTTGTCAGAGACAGAGTCGAGTCCAATCTCCCTCCCTCATGTGAGACCCCATTGCAGTGCTCCCAGCGTTTATCTCCGTGGCCCCCTTGAATAAAGTCTGCCTCACCCTTTTTTTTTTTTCTTGAGAAGGAGTCTTGCTCTGTTGCCCAGGCTGTAGTGCAGTGGCACGATCTCAGCTCACTGCAACCTCCACCTCCCGGGTTCAAGCGATTCTCCTGCCTCAGCCTTTCAAGTAGCTGGGATTACAGGCCCCCACCAACACGCCTGGCTAATTTTTGTATTTTTAGTAGAGATGGAGTTTCGCCATGCTGGCCAGGCTGGTCTCAAACTCCTGACCTCAGGTGTTCCACCTGCTTCAGCCTCTCAAAGTGCTGGGATTACAGGCATGAGCCACTGCACCCAGCCCTGTCTCACTATCTTTAACAGGTATCATGACTAATTTTTTTTCACTGTATTTTAGACACTTTATACACTAAATACAGTAGCATCTCCCCAGGGTCACTGCCAGTGTCTTACGTGAAAATTTGGATGTTGTATGAATCTTCTTTTCTTTATTTTCTATATTTTATGATGCTTTGATATCTTGAGGACTTGCAGACCTGAGAAGACTGCCCCTCCCAGGGTCAGTTAATCCCTAGAGAGAGCAAACAACTTGCCTGAGAGCTCACAACTGATACACAAATAAGCCCAGGGCCAGGTGCTGGACAACTAGAAACAACCCCTGTAGCCTACAGCCTGCCACAATTATTCAAAGCAGCCAATCCTACTGCCGCTCAGCTGCTTGCCTTGCTTCACCAATTCCCTCTCATGAAAACCACAGTAAAGGCTCTAGCCCCTCCTTTCTCCTCATTGCTTTTGTCCTTAATGAATCCTGATGCTTCTCCATGTGACACTCTGTGGCATGGAGTGATCCCTCCTTTCAGGACCTGTGTGTAACAAATTACCTTTCCAATGGCAATTGTCTCCTTATCGGCTGGCCTCACAATACCTGAACAAAAACAAAATCCGGGTATATTTTAAAACAGATGTCTGTGAAAAAGATGCTCTCTATCAGGGCTCCCAGGGCAAGGTGCCCTTGAAGGATTTATTGCATGTTCTTGTTAAAGGAAACTAAATATGGCCTGAGAAGGACTCTGTACTTAGATATTTGAGTCCTTGTGGGTGAACTGTAACCTAGCTTAATAGTCAGACAAAATTGAAAACCTAACTTAATAGTAATATACACTTGTAAAAATAGCCGAGTGTTGGCCAATCCCAGCTGCCATATTTCAACACTCACAGACTGCTGAATGTTCAAACTGCATTCAAATAAGGCAAATGCCAGCAATAATAGAATGGTTATAAATGGGCCTAGAAGAGGGTAGAGCCAGGAAAGCCAGTTGTTAAACAAGCTCCACGATCCTGTTTCTTGAAGGCCTTTAGCCCTATGTTCGATTTATCCCTGAGTTCTTTAACTTTGGTTAAGACAACACCCCATTTGTTTATAAAGTAGTAGCATTTTTCTCCTAGAAAGAGACAGGTTCCTTCTTTCTCTGCTCTAGAAGATCTAGAGCCCTTCTATTTTGAAGAGCCACGGCAGCTAAAGAGTTAAGCTGCTTCTGCAGAGTGAGCTGCCTCTGCAGAGAGAATTAGCAACCTTTTCCATGTTATCACTGAACTCCTGAGATAGCTTATAGTAAAACTGAGTAGAGGTAGTAATTCCTCCAAAGCCAGTACCAAGTCCTCCTATTATTCCGCCCTCCCCCCCCAACTATGAAAGGAATAATTAGAGTTTGAGTATGGTGTGGCCTTAGCAAGAGAAGACTCTTCACCTGAGAGTTGGTGTAAATTGTCATGGGGGGGCACTAGGAAGGAGAGGAGGAGAGCTATTAGGCCAATCCCTAGGGGCAACCTCATAGATTCTGGTCGCAGATAATAAAGTAAGAGTGATAGTCTTGTTAATGCCAGGATGTAAGTTAGACTCATGGGTACTTACTTTCTTGGGGAATCTCATCAGAAGAGCAAACCTAGATCCTCTAACGGCTCGCAGGTGTACATAGGGTCGTCTCCTGGAACTTCAGGCTGTGGAGTGGAGGGCCTATGATTTTCTTCAGGAGGTGTCCAAGGCTTCAGCTGAGTGTGATGAATCCATGAGTCAATTCCCACCACCCTAACACTGTTGGGGTAGACAGATAACCAAAAACAGTCCTTCCCAAGATGGGCCTAGAAAGGGAGAGTCTGAGGGGAGAGACTTAACAAGCCCTAGGTCTCCAGGGCAGAACAACTCTTTTGCTTTTTCCCTAGGGTGTCCTTCAGATAAGGTCCTAAGATCTGCTGTTTCCTTGTCTAATAGGAGATCATTCGTAAGAAAGGGCCATCCATAACGCATCTCATAGGGGCTGAGTTGTATCATCTGAGGAGAGTTTTGAGCCCTTCAGAGTGCTATTGGTAATAGAGAAGGCCACAGGAGGTGGGTTTCCTGTGCCAATTTCTTTGGGTGTCTCTTAAGAATTTCTTTCACCTTCTCCACTTTCCCTGAGGACTGAGACCTCCAAGCACAGTGGAGATGACACTGTATTCCGAACGCCTTGGAAACTCCTTGGGTCACTGCAGCTTTGAAGGCAGGGCCACTATCGCTTTGAAGGCAGGGCCATTTTCACTTTGAAGACAGCAAGAGAGTCTGAATCTAGGGATTATTTCATTAATCAGGATTCTTATTACCTCTTGGGCTTTTTCTGTTTTACAGGGGAAAGCCTCATCCCAGTTTCTGTAGGTATCTACACATACTAACAGATATTGATATCCCTGAGACTTAGGCATATGGGTAAAGTCTATTTACCAGTCCTCACCTGGGTAATGATCGGTTTGCTGTTCCCCAGGAGGAGCTTTGCAATGTGCCAAAGGATTATTTTTCTGGAATATTTCACATCCTTTGACTATTTGTTGGACAGCCTTGAAGAGACCTTTGTCTGTAAATATAGATTTGGCCATTCGATATGTATTCTCTACACCCATATGGAAGCTTTGATGTAGGGTTTTAAGTGTTTTCCACTGGCTGGCAGCAGGTAGGAGTTCTTTTCCCTCCTCAGTAGCTAGCCATCCTGAAGGAAGAAGATTATGTCGCTGGGAGATTGCCCACTCTACCTCTTCTGATGAGTGTCGAGGTCTAGTTCCTTGGAGAGGGTTTTCTCATATTAAAGGTCTTCATCAAATTCCTATTTTATTCTAGACTCTCAGCACGATGTTATTTTCTTGCTTCCCATGAAGTCAGGCATGCACCTGTGACTGAATTTTAGGCCATGGAATATGAACAGAAAGAATGTGCACTATTCCCAGGCCAACCCTTGTAAGAAGTGGATCTGCAGTCTGAATGCTGAAGGGGACTATGATGGTGAGGCCATAAGGTGACTGGGTCCTTGTGGCTCTACATGGATGACATCCAACCTCTAAGCAGAAATACACACTAGGAGTTTAGGTGAGTACAAAACAAAATTCTACTGCATCTGAGCCCTTTTACATGTGGAAATCTATTTGCTGCTACAGCTCAGACTCTCTACTAAGACTGGTATCTACTGTTTTCAGCAGCTTGAACCACAAGCTGATGTTCCTCCACACTTGAGCAAACACCAAAGGTCATTTTCTATTTCCTCTGGTTCTCCCACACTGAAATGGCTAAAATCCCACAGGCCGCAGAAAGCTGCTGAAGATCAAAGCTATTCCATGCCAGGTAATGCTTTTGCAAACCGGCATCCAAAGATTCTACTTCAGGGATTATGGAGAGAATATATTTTGTGATTGCTTTTAATTGGGACCTGTCACCTGCTTGATAGAATTTTATTAACAGAAGTGTAAACATTCATTGCAATCTCAGAACACAGGAATCTTAAGCAGCTTACTTATGAAATTCAATCGGAGTTCTTTTTATCTTTAATGTTTGATGATAACTCATTAAATGTCTCTCAATGTTACAAGTTCTGCAGCAGAAATGTGTCTTGCAAATAAAAGTGATAATGTAGAGACATTAACACAGCAAAAGGGTTGAGGGTTGCTCCACACTGCACAACGTAGTAACAACCTTTCACTACATGAGATACTGAAAACAGGAGAACAAATAGTCCTTAGATATTACTATTTAAAAAAAATTAATAGAATCTACCAACTTTTTGCCCACTATCCCAATGTTATCGAAGCCACATACACTTCACACACACACACATACACACACACACACACACACACACACAGACACACATACATGCTAATATACTTTTTTTTTGTAGAATTTAAGTTCTGTACATAACCCCTGGAGATTTTACAGCGACTCTAAATTCTACTGGAGATGGAAATGTTCTTAAGGTCTGTAGTCCATTTGATTCTCTGGAATGCGGTTGTTTTGTAACAATCTCATTCTAGCAGGTCTGCCCACAATAAGGCAGTAACTGATCTCATTATTTACACATACTCAGTGCCTTAGGCACTGAGGTGCTAAGTGACAATATAGCCAACTAAATCTCAGTTTTTCCATTGGTTAATGTGCATCTGCAAAGTAGAATCAGACAAATAGGCTATAACTGGACTAAAAACAAAGCTGGGTTAGCTGATGGAATGGAAGTCCTCACAACTAGGCCAATTTTATACTGCCCACACTGGCCGGTATGAGTGTTTCATTTTTCACTGGGAGGTGGTTTCTCTGAACACAGAAACCAGACATCAGGGGCTCTTTCCGAAATTAGGTGACCCAGTTTCACTGCTGACACTTTCTAGATATGTAGCATAGAAGGGGACATACTCAGTGAGAAGCCTCTGCTATAAGCTCCTAAGTGACACTAAGAGAAGCACTCTCGAAGAAATGAGTCACCACAACTTTCTGACTTTTGGAAAAATCCCTTGAATGTCACAGAAGCCAACGTGGTCATAGGCCAACAAAATGGTATGGAGACGCTGTAGCTCGCAAACTCAATCATAGTTGAGTTTTTATAGCTGGCTTCATTAAAATCTGAATAAACTACCCTATTAAAATAATGCTTGTCACATTGATATGTAACTGCGACTCTACATGTCTGATCTCTGTTTAACTAAGAGATAGGCACCATCAGGGAGTCTTTCTGGGTTTTGTTACTATGTTGTTCTCTTCTTATATCTTTTGGGATGCAGGGTTGGGGGTAAGGAAACGACTCAAAAATATGGGCTGGAAAAAAAAATATGAGCTGGACCTACTTGGGTTCTTACATTGTGACTTTGTATAAAGCTAGTCTTGTTTGCCCAGCTCCTCCCTTGCCCAGGATAGTCGCAGAGTGGCCGGTAGCTCCTCCCGTGGCCTCATTTCTCCACGTCATCATGGCCCCAGGGAAATTCACTCCCACTCCAGAATGCCACTATTACGGTCATCCTCCACAGCCATCAGTGCAAGTATCATCCGTCTGACATTCTGTCCTTTTCACGCTGCTCAGCACCAGTTTCTGCAGTTCAGGGGACATGCAGTCCTGGTGCCTCTTCTGCTACCACCATGCCACCGCCCACCAGTCAATTTTCTCTTACTATGGGAATTAAAACTTTATGGGCAAGTGCTGTAGAGTTTAAATATTTGGAACACAAAAGAACTCTTTTATCTTTGCTGGGGATAAAGCTTGGCCTTTAGAAATGAAGGCTCATCTTCTTCAGATAATCTAATAGCTAATATCCTATTCCTGAAAACTGCTTCTTCAATGCAACTGTTGGTCACACTTTCACATCCCATTCCATGAAGTCCTCAAAAACACACCCTGCTCAAATAGGATTTATCACCTGGTAATGCAAATTTTAATTTTTAAAGGCTCCATGACTAGATTGGAGAAGGTTTTTGCTGGTGTATATTAGTCATCTTTTTGTCCCCAGCACATAGAAAGCCGTGCCTGATACAGCAGATACCCAGTACACTCTTAATGAATGACTTTTTAAATTTGCATCAATTTAGCAGTACACATTCTTAAGTATGACACCATAACTATTATCTCTTCCCTTTACATCATAGTCTCCTTTTCCTTCTGTCTTGTAATCACTTCAGAGGAACAACCACACTGGAAATTAACACCTTCTTTCTTCTGTAATATATTTCACTCTAATCAGACTTGCCAGCAGAATGACTTGGGCCAGAGCACAGCCCTGTAATTTAATGGGTAAAGTGCATTTAGCAGGTAATAGATGCCTCGAAAATTCACTTTAGCTTCCTTTAGCTTTGGTCACAACAAAATAATGAAGAGCCCTTGGCTACTCTTCCTTCTCAAATAAATACAATGTGACTCTAGAAGATAGTAAATTAAGTCTCAAAACCAGCTGGTTGGCCTTATATTTTCTATCAACCAAGTGGTCACCAGAGTAAATAACACTCATTTCCCTCCGTGTCAAGACTTGTAAGTTTGGACTGCTCTGAGTATGGCTGCATGTTCTCCTTTCCCTTTGTGCCTGGGACCCCACCAATAGCTTCAGCTCTGGGTCTCAGGAAACAGACCTCATCTGGTTTACATTTCCTTTGAGCCCCACTCTACAGGCTAATGGGGAGATTTCAGATTTCTTTGCTAACACTATGGGCTAAGTAATGAAAATCCCAATGGAATTCAGACTTCCTCAGTACTTATATATGTCTGTGGGGCCAATTTTGAGTTAATAATCTTTTCCTGAAACCACTTTATACTTAACAATTATTTCTGGCATTATTCCCTCTTTCCCAAAGGAAATTTCCTTAAGTTTATTGCTAGCACATACATAAAATGGTCATTCTAAAATGCTATGATATTGTTTGCCTTTTTAGTTTACTTAAACTAATTTAAAAACAGCACAAATTAGTTTACTGAAACTAATTTATAACATTTGTTATGCTTTAATATAAGGATATATTTAAGGAACAATTGGGAAATAGAAAATTTTTCAGAAGTACTTGGTCTTAATTACCAAGTTATTTAATCTAAACAAAGCCATAAATTTCTCTATGTTTGTTTTTCTTCCTCCATTTATTTCAACACCAAATACATTGGTTCAGTGGGATGAATTTAGTTTGGTTTAGATTCATCCTTTATCATACAACTGATACATTCTTCAAAATATTAACAACTTGGGCACCTCTGGTATTCCATATTACTTAGAAATCAGGACATTCTAAAAAACCCTTCTCATTTAAATAACATTTATCCTATTGTAGATTGACATAGTTGTGAATTATGACCTAAACTGCTTTTGTTTCTGTGTCTTTGGCTTGGAAATTATACCTAAGTAGCCCGTATGTGACACTGCAAAGTGCTAGTGTTAACACAGGAGGAGATACCTGGTTTATCAGATGTAGTTTGGAGAAGTTGGTTTCTTTCCTTCTCTTTTTAAGAGTCTCTGTTGCCTTTTGAGGTTCCATACCAGCCCAGTGAACTGCAGGAGTTGGGCTGCTTTTCACTTGAAGTCAGCCATCTCGTTTTGTGGGATATTCTTCATGTTCAATTACTGCTATTGCTAATGGCCTCTCTGGTCAGTCAGGGTGGTTGACAGGCAACAGGGCAAAGAGGAAAGCAACAGAGAGGGGATGAGGCCAGGGTTCTGGGACTGCTTCCACCATTTGCTTATCATGAGAAAGCAGGCTCAGCTTCTCTAGCTTTCAGATAAAAGCAATAAAATGTATCTTAACAATTTCAGAGGGCTACTACAAAGTTAAAAAGTGGTGGATTTTTTTAATGCATTTAATATGCTATTATTTTCAAGATGATGCTATAAACCCAACAGAAAAATAAACAATTTTTAAAAAGCAATTTATAAAAATACTAACCATCAATAAACATATAAAGATGTTACCTTCTATAGTGATTAAAGAAATGCAAATTAAACTGATAAAAGTTTTGTTTTTTTTTAAATTGACTCATCAGGCTGATGTGGGTGGTGGAAAATGGATTTTCTTACCTATTGTTGGTGGAAGTATAATTTAGCCTAACAATAAAGGGAAACATTTTTCAAATGAATACATTTGATATACATAAGTTTCATTTAGGAATTCTACTTATAAAAATCTATTCTAAGAAGATAACCAGAAAAGTATGCATATATCTATGTAAGGATGTTTGGCACAATATTATTTATAATAGTGAAAAGTGTAGTTGGAATAAGCAATAAAGTTATCATCATTTTGACTGTATATAAATGATATAATGGGCAGAATTTATTTTGAGTGCATTTAAGGTAAACCGGGAATACACTGCATTAATTGTCAAATGGATTCACCTCTTTCTCTGAAAGTAATACTTGAGAGAAAAATATAGACTGCCTAACAGTGCACAGGAAATGTATGAGTTTGAATCACATTTTCAAGACGTATCTTCTTTGTCCTAGTCATTCTGTCTCATTCCATAAACTTCTCTTTTGCTAAATTAAGATGACAGCTTTCAGCAGGTTTCAAATACATTCACATGACCCCTTCTCCACATGCATGCACACACATGCCAACTCACATGCATGCACACACACACACCCCATATTTTAACTATAAATGCTAAATTCAGGGGAAATGTCAGAAAAGGTTTCCTTCCCTTAGGTTAATGGCATGCTGATATGACTTTCTGAAAGCTAAGGAGGTCCTTCCTATAGATATGAGCCTTGGCCAATAAATTTGTCATTTTTGTGTGTGTGTTATTATATGTTATTTCAATTGTTCACAAGTGAGGCTGAAGAGATTGTTGTGTTGGAAAAGCATCAGAAGAAAGGGAGAGGGAGTCATCAATATACTCCAGTATTTTTCAGAGTATCTGAAACATAGCAGGTATTCAAGAAATATTTGCTGAGTGAATAAATACTCTATCCCTTGCTAGAGACTCACATCATGAGCATGGCCCTTGCTGAGAGTAACATCACAGCTGATAAGCCTGATTTAGAGCTGAATGCCTCACAGGCAGAATATGACTGAAAGTGAAATTCCCCCTACTTCATAATAACTTAAGGAGGACATGAAGCAGTACAGAATCTCTACTCTTAGGGGTTCCATATCGCCAACTCAGCTGCACCAAAGGTAGATTGTTAAATCTTTCCTTTGTCCTGAGAAGCAGTGATTCAAATGAAGGGACATTAGTACTGTTCTTTATATTTCTTGACATATTAAAGTATAAGTTCTAGAGATACAATGTACAGCATGGGAACTGTAGTTAATAAGGCTATATTGTATACTGGAAATTTTCTAAGAGAGTAGATCACTGCTAAGAGAGTGTCCTTACCACCCACACACAGACACACACACACACACACACACACACACACACACACAAATGGTAACGATGTGAAGAGATGGATATGTTAATTATCTTGATTGTAGTATTCACTTCACTATGCATATGTATATCAAAACATCATGTTGTCTACCTTATATATAGACCATTCTTATTTTAAAAATTAAAAATTTTTTAAAAGAAATACATTCTGGTTATAAAGGCTGTGGCCTATGCTTGTTACCTGAAAGGAGGAAAAGAAGAAGTCTCTGATCATTCATATGCCACAGAATGTAAAGATGTCTTTTTCTCACCTCTTTTACAGGTCATTTTCCATTCCATTTCATTCGCCTCCTCCTGAGCTCATTTCCTGAGCCTGCTCAATAATTCTTGAAGTGTTCCCACCAAGTCAGCATAACTACACCCATCATGACTCACAGAGGTGACCAACTCCATTCTACAGTTTATTAAGCTATTTTCCTCAATGATAGCCCGTGGCAGTAGGCAAAACCCAGGAATTTATATGTCTACCCTCTTTAGAAAATACTCATTTCTTCTAAATAATCACAGTAATAAGATCCTTACAGAGCAGCCACAAAAAAACTACGTTTTACAGGAAGATGGAAAAATATCTTAGACTGGGTCTTCTTAACCAAATAAAAAAGAATATTGAGCTAGTTATGAGGTCATTCTAGAAATGGTTGTATTTTAATTTTGTTTGTTCACTTTCCTTTAGTTCTCCAACCTCACAGTTCATCTGTAAATGAGAAAATCTACATATAGTTTTGTCGGCATTATGATTTGATCATACTACAACTCAGATTTGCCTAGAAAAATGCTGTTTCTATACTATTCTATATACTAGAATCTATATAATAGTTTATAGTCTTATAACTGCTCTGACCTTCCTCATACACTGTCTCCCAGGATAGCAGGGAAATTTAACCGGTCCCATTGATGACAAATCAGCTTACAACTGTCTCTCAGATAAATCTTCAGTCTTCTGCAGCCATGCTCCATGCCCCTTCTCCTTCCTGTCCCCTTCAATGGTTGTACTCTTTGTCTGCCTGTTAAGCCATTTATCTGCTTGCTATGTGGGCATCTGTGGCCAGTGAACTTGAGCTCTGTTTTCCCTTAGTGTGGATCTCCCTGCCATGATCACCTACCTATTCTCAGTCACCCTGCAGTGGTGGTGAACTCCCTCTCTTGTACTAGAAGTCTTCCTAGCAGATACAGGGCCAATTGAGGCCCACCTCTAAAAAGTGTGTCTCCCTTTGCTCAAATTCACCTATCAGTGCCATTAGTTATTTTTTACACCTGCAAGTTTTACTTTAATATAGCTGCCATAGTGGTGTTGAGACCACCCTCTGAGGTGAATCCTGAGTAGGAACCAAGACGAACTCTCTCAGCTTTTGCTTTCCCTTCAGTTTTTCCAATGCAGCCCTCACCCTAACATTGTGTCACAGACTGAGGTTGGAGTAAACAGGTAGAGCACACACCTCTCACTGTCTCTCTCCCAAAACCCTATGCTCTTTTCCTCCCCATAACCCACCAGGGTTATTACCATACCCCCTTCCTTGGAAGAGTAAATGATGAACAAGATTCAACTGAGCAGAGAATATGAATCAGGGGCTCTAAAATTATTCATTACATTAAAAATAGAGTTACCATGTGATCCAACAATTCTACTTCTGGGCATATACCCAAAAGAATTGAAACCAGGAACTTAGATATTTGTATACTCATGTCCATAGCAGCACTATTTACAATAGCTAAAAGGTGAAATAAACCCAAATGTTCATCAGCAGATGAATGACTGAACAAAATATGTCATATCCATAAAATGGAATATTATTCAACCTTAAAAAGGAAGAAAAATCCGACACCTGCTACAACATGGATGAACCTGGAGGGCATTACGCTAACTGAAATAAACCAGCACAAAAAGGCAAATAGTATATGATTCCACCTATATGAGATACCTAGAGTAGTCAAATTTATGCAGCCAGGAAGTAGAATGATGGTTGCCAGAGACTAAACAGTGGGGAGAATGGGGAATTACTGTTTAATGGATATAGAATTTCAGTTCTGCAAGATGAAAAGTGTTCTGGGGAGGGACAGTGGTGATGATTGCACACTATAAGTGTACTTAATACACTGAACTATACATTTAAAAATAATTAAAATGGGAAGTATTATATTATATGTATTTTACCACAATGAAAACATTCCTCAATGTATTTATCATGCCTGTTTACATCAGCACAAAAGATTGAACAGAAAAAAATGCTATGAGATGGCATGTCTAGGAAGCCCATGTATATTCTGGCACTAGTGACACTAAGAACAGTGATTTAGTGATTCTAAATTAAAAAAAAAAAAAAAAAAGTAGGCAGGGAAGAAAGGGATCTTGAATCTTGAATAATGAGAGAAAGTCTTCTAGAAAGCCCTTCACCCAGAAGGTATTCAGGTTTGCTTCACTAAACAAATGCTCTGCCACTTTGTTTATAACCAAAAAACGTTCATAATATTTATTGTTTCCGAAATCTGCATACAGAGCCACACTGTTGCCCAATTCCAATGAACACAATTGGAATTCTAGCCTCTGTAAATGGCGCTCCCTGGAGTTGTGGAATCCTCCATCGTAGCCTCAATTCCTAGAATAGTACATAGTAAATAGGAAACAATACAAGGAAGGAAGGAAGAAAAGGAGAAAGAAGAAAGGAAGGGAGGAAGAAGAAAGGAAGGACAAAAAGAAGAAAGGAAAGAAGAAAAGGAATTATACATATAAACTCCTTCTAAGACATGGGCTGTAAATCTTTTTAGCTGATAGAGTTTGTTATATTTAATAAATGTCAATTTGGCTAGGCTATGGTTTGGTTAAGCACCAGTCTAAATGTTGTGTTGCTGTACAGTTATTTTTTAGATATTCCACCTATATGAAACATGATTTACATTTAAGTCAGTAGACTTTGAGTAAAACCAATTTACCTCTATAATGTGGGTGGGCCTCACCCAATCAGGTGAAGGCCTTAAGAGAAAAGACAGAGGCCCTCCTAAGGAAGAAGGAATTCTGCTTCCAGGCAGCACAGCTTTCAGATTTGAGACTGCTATATCAATTATTTCCTTGGTTTCCAGCCATCATCCTGCTCTCTGGATTTCAGACTTGCCAGCCCCATTGTCATGTGAGGCAATTACTTAAAGTGTGTGTGTGTGTGTGTGTGTGTGTGTGTGTGTGTGTGCATGTGTGGGCATACACACATTCTATTGGTTCTGTTTCTCTGGAGAACTCTAATACAGAATTTGGAACTAGGAATTGGATCTATAAATCCTCACGTGCCCCACGCCACCAGCCATGATTATGGAATTAAAGAGAGGAACCAAAATTAAGGAAACTCAACCAATGGAAAGATCAGGTTTACATTCCCATAGAACACAAATGGGAAGTTGATTTCACATCACTTGGCAACTCTTACCTATTGGTAGAAGCTACCTGGAACATGGTACTGAGAATTATTCTGAGGCCCAATCCAGGATCAGCAGGAAAACATACTGTGATTGAGGACTGAGATTTGTCCTAGACTCATCCTGGGCCATGTATATGCTGTCCTTGCTTTAGATGACAGAGTTCAAAATACTTTCTGTGGATAGAAATAAGCGTAGAGAAATATCCAGGTGACGTTATACTTCATTTTAATAGGTCTCAAATATTTTCATTTCTTTGGGGTACTAGACAGCTTTATTTAAATTTGAGTATAAAATTTATTCTCTTCATCCTCCTGTCCATGTTCTCTTTTGTCCTCTCAGAGAAACTCCAAACCAAGGTGTGCAGCCTGGTAAAAGGCAGAAATGGAGAAATATCCTCTCATTCTGCCTTTCATACCAATATACTCCCCTCATTCCAAGGAAGCTGAACAATTCCCTCAGTCTACCCAACCAGTGGAAAGACTCCTCAAAGCCCAAAATGTATGACTGGTCTATAAATTTAAAAATTATACTTTATAGAATTGGTTTTAAGTACAGCAGTCTATTTTCTTCCCCATGCCAATATGTCATAACTCAGTAGTGACTTCAGTCTACAGTAAAATATTGTTGACTTGGCTCAGAAAGATTTTCATTTGAGTCTCTCTAAGAAACACCAAACATGGTTAACTGCAAAATGAAGACTGCCTATTGAAAGAGCATGAAAGTTCTTACTCTTGACATTCTAGAAATTCTCATAGATAAAGAAATCTCCTTTTGGTTCATTCCATTAACTCACTTATTCATTTATTCATTCACTCATCAGGCTATGAGCATCAAGTATACCAGAAAAGTATAGGCTCTTTCCCAAGGTGGTGAAACCTACTAGCAGAAGTCAAATAAGTTAACAATCAAAATACCAAGTAATAAGTCTTATGACAGAGTTGCTTATAGTTTTCTCTGTTAGCACAAAAGGAGGGATACCTGACTACCTAAGAAGTGAGGAGTGTTAGAATGGTCTCCCTGAGAGAGGGTAGCATTTCATCTGCATCTTGAAAAGTAAGTAGAAGTGATCCACTTGATGAAGACAGAGTCAAGAGCTTTAAAGAGAAGAAAATGCAAGTACAGTCTCTAGGTCAGACAAAACACAGCCTCTTCCTGGAACTGCTAGAGCCGAGGGTATTCAGGGAGAAATGATGAGAGAAGAGACTGGGGAAGAAGGCAAGGCACCTGCAACGCCTGTCTGAAGAATCTGTATGTCATGAGGAGAATGGACCTTATTCTGAAGGTGAAAGGAAGCACTGAATTGAATAAAGCAAGAAGGTGATAAAATCAATCTTGCTAGTCAGCATACTTGTCCAGATTTCTCTTTCCATACCTGCTCACCTCTCTCATTTGCATTCTACAAGGACTACTCTGGTTTCGGTGAAGAGTACATATCAGGTGGAGATTAATCTGACACCAGTTACAGATCAATTACAGTGATCACCCATGCAAGGAAAGTTGAGGGATTGAAGTAAGAGTGGAAAGGCTATAAACCAGCAGGGGATAGATTCAGGAAATGTGGATTGACAGGATTCAGCCAACAATCAAGTGAGAAGGTAGTATGACTTAAGTGAGAAAGGAAGATATACCTGCAGGTGAAAATTATGCATTCCCAAATTGGACATGTCATAGAGTATGTTTCTAAAAAATGGCAACAGCAAGCAAGACTGGTATTTATATTTTAAGGTAAATAAAAATTTCAGCACCTGTCTGTTAGTTTGCTGCATATTAGCTATACAGCAAGCAGAAGGGAAGGATGTCTGGGAGAAAGGAGAGATCATTTCACACTGGGATGATGGGGAGCCATATCCCCAGTTACTCTGGCTCTTGCACAAGCAATTTACTATCAACCTGTGATGAGCTGAGCTTGGGGGGAGCAGAAATAATGAAGCAATCACTCCAAAAAGTATCAGCATTTGACTTTAGAAAGCACTTTTGAAATGACATAACTACAAGTCTATCTCTTATTCATGGAATTCACATTACAAACCCTATAATTAAGCCTGATGCAGAGATGTGATTTGAAAGTTGGGAACTACTGCCACAACCTGCCTCCCTGCTCAACTCTCACAAATTGTTTCTCTTGTGTCTGCATCTGATCATAGCATACAAGTCTCTATGCTTATAAAATTGCTACCTTCTATTCTTGCTCCTTTTAGCCAGTTTCTTTTGGTTATTTGAAAGCAGATAGTCTAGGCAGGACCAGTTACAGAATTTGCAAAGCCTAGTCATGCAAAATTAAAATGTGGGCCCCCTTGCTAAGAAAGTGTTAAGTTTCATAATAGCAACTGGAGAGCATTGAACCAAGTTTGGGGCCCTTCTAAGAGTGGCAACTGGTGGGACTGCACAGATCACATACCCATGAAGCTGGCCTTGAACTTCAGCTTTGCTATAAAACAAGTGAGCTAAGTTGTGTTATGGGCAGTGCAAAGGATGTGAAAGAAGGAGGCAGCATAGACCTATTGCCTTGTTATAATTCTTGAAATAAAGAAGATCTCTATTTTATTGTCTGACAGGATCAAGCCAACCTGAATCTACCCATTTGTGCCTAACATTAGCACTTTACCCAGTAAGTAGACGGATTAATTATGGGTAAACAAAAGGGAACAGCTGAAAATACCATTCGCTATAGCTAATGACAATTCTTATTTGAAAAGGAAATGACAGGTAGGTCTATCAGTTATCAAGATACATTAATTAAATGAAGCATTCTCCCAACTATTGCATGGGGTGCTTAGAGGAGGAGAATTGAGGCATACCATCTTCCAAATACATTCTCCATGGCACTCCTATCAAGTCTAGGAGTGAAGATCAATAATGAGCCTTATTCCTAATTTATCTACAGATTGGCTAGGCAGAGGAACTCCCTCTGAAAAGGCAGAAGCTGCAGGAATCCAAAGTTTCACTCGCTGCTCAATGCATTTTCATTTAGTCCATTTATTTATCCATTAAAGTAAAACACATACACACCCAAATGCACACTCATATTTTGGGGCCCCTGCTGGGACTGGAGCACACTAAGGTTGTGATCTACACTATATAACTAATTCACCTTAGGTAGATATATTCACATTACAAATGCTTACGATCCTAACAGCTAGTCTACTGCAATATGTCTATGACCTGGTTCCCATGTCCTGGGCCTGAAAGAGGTTTCCCTGGGGCTAAAGTAGATAAAAGAGGAGATCTGGAGAGATTTGATGACAGTCATGTCTTCTTCCCATTCCTGTGTATTTAATCCCTAGGGGTAGCTGTTTGGAGACATTCTGATTACTCTCTTACAGACTGGAGCGAAGTGAAATGAAATTAAGTAAGAACCGTTAGATTTGGGAGGTAAATGTTTAGGACTGGTAGATTTGGGTGTATCTAGTACATTTTGCAGACTAAGAGCTATTTGTAGTGTTTGAATGGATATTTCACCAATTATACATGGCAAAGTGGAAAAAAAGGATAATATCTAGGGTTAGCAAGCACCAACTTTCCAAATGACTAGCTATGTGACTTCCAGCAATTCACTTAATCTCTTTAAATTTCTAGCTTCCTATCTATAAAATTGGAATACAAATACCTGCTCCTAGGATTGCTCTTTGGATTTAGTGAGTTAATATATGTAAGATCCCGGCACAGTTCCCTGAACATAACTGACACTTAAAAAAAAATGTTACTTTCCTTCTTCGTTATCTTTCCTTTGGTCTTCATCCATTCTTCCTGGGATTATCAAAAATTTGTATATTTCTCTGGAAAGGCATCACAGTCTTTTTTCAGAATAAAAGAAGTGTATAAGACGTGAAACATGTTGTCTTCTAAAACCTAAGTTTCTGAATTTAAGTCCTACTAGTCCTCAACATGTGTTCTGCTACCAAAAGTTTATATCCAAGATTTTCACTTCTTACTCTGCTGAATTGTATGACTTCTTTAACAGGAAACAAATCAACAGGAAACGGGTTGATTTCCTGAGAGACTGTTCCTTAATCCACTCTTTCACTTCAGTGATATGGAGACATTCTATACTGAAGCACATGGTCCCAACAACAGTATTCATTAACACTAGTGCCAATGACATTCTGTGAAAAGGAAGTGATTCGCAGTGTGAGGTGCACATTACCTTTAGGCCATTTAAATATATTTTAGAAAATGCATAGAAATACAGTCCTGTGTAAAAGCGCATGCACATACACAATAAATCCAGACAACTCAAAGCCTCCTGTTGGAAAGAGTGCTGTGGGTAATGGTGCTTCTGAAAAATAGAAACCAACTGGGATTACCTCAAGTAAATATAGACAACCATATAACACAGATATAAATATGTTTCACTATATAATAATGCCTCCCACCACAACTACCATGCTGGGCCCCCAAGTGACCAGTTTATTAGCTTGGAGAGATATCTGTGGCAGACACTGCTAGCTGGCTACCTAATATATATTCTTTTCTTTTTCCGTGTTGATATAACCCTGATTTTATTTGGAGCAGATAGATAAACATTTTCTAACCTTTCTTAAAGCTAGAGGTGACCATGTGGTGTCGTTCTAACCAGAGTGAACAGAGATTTTTCTGGGGATTACTGAGAAAGTTTTGCTTTCCCAATAGAGGTGCCATCACATTTTCCTTGTTGTTTTCTTTCTGCAAACCCAGTAGCTAATGCTGCAGCAGCCATCTTGCCACCATGAGGAAAAGGCCAAGAGAATGGCAAAGACTAAAGCCTTAATATCCTTGAACCACTGAATCCTAAGGATTGCCCCAACTTGTTTAAGCCATTGTTATTTGGGTTTTCTTCTGAAAACACTCCCAAATTGATCATCTTCTTAACTGGCCAGAAATTTCTGTTGGATTCATTTCTTTGGAGTATATTAGCACTGAACCACATAAGGTTTAATTGTCATAAGCTTCCTGAAAGTAAGATCAACTAGTTTTTTCCCATTTGTACATGAACATGCATTATATGCTAGAAGGAAACAGACTATAGATTCTAGAGACAGAAAACCTGTGTTCAAATACTAGCTCCATGCTTATGACTTAATAGCCATTGCTGGGTTACTTTTCCTCTGAACCTCCATCACCTCATCTGTAAAACATGCATCATAATATTTGCCACATCCTGACTACCTTACTTGTTGAGATGATGTTTTTGAGTTTGTTTTCTAAACTGCTGAGCATCTAAACAAATGGTAATTAGTATGACAAGAAAAAAGTCATCATCTTCATCTTTGTATCCCCAATACCAAATATAGTGTCTGTGCACAGTTGCTCGCTATGCATTTGAGATAAAGGATGAACTCTGTTTTTTCTTTTAAACAAATTAAGTAGAGGATACACTGGAAAGCAGAATCAAGCCCTGCCTATCATGTGCGAGAATGGCAAATATATAGCATACATGCCTATACTCTCCCCTTCTTCTCCAATCAGACACTATCAATCAGTCCTCCCAATGAAACGAAATTGCTCTCAACATAATGCCTTAGACAGTCACTACAAATTCAACAGTGTCATGAAAACAAGTGATTATCAAACCATAAGAGAAAATGTTGGGTACTGCAATAATTGGAGTAAAGATAAGCCAGGACTGAGCATGAGATCTTTAGAGGCAGCGCCATAATGTAAGGAACAGAGTAAATAATAGGTCCCCAATGAAAGGGAAATGACAGAGGGCACCATCCAGGAACACAGCCGTGGGATCATTGGTCAGGTCTGGCAGTGGATGGGGAATGGCTGAGGTCCAGCAACAAAGAAGCATCTAGCCAACCTGGAGGCAGTCAGCATCTTCACTCCTTCACCTCCACCTCCTACCACTGCCACTCCACATCCTTGCTCTACCTCCCTTCTTTGTATCTCACTTTTCTTCATCATCTTAGAATTCTTTCTACCAAGGGTCAGCCTGACCCAGTAGAAACACTTTGCAATCAGACAGACCTAGACTTCAATCTCAGTCTTTACAGAGGAAAAGTTGAGTGAGTTGCTGAATCTCTTTATCTCTACATCTGCCAAGCAACATAATAATGGAAACCTATAGGCTTGTGGTAAACAAGGAACACACTTATCTAAGTAAAGTACATAACATGGAGTCAGGTCTATTGTTAAAGCTCTTTCTCAGCTGAAGTAGGATGCCATTTGCCTTCTAAAATCTTGGAAATACTGCTATGTCACAGAAATAAAGAAGTTTCTAGAAGATTCACAATGGTTCCAAACATTTTATAAGGGCTTAGCAAATATTCTAACCCACGAAGGAAGAGAAGCTTACTTTGAGCAAATAATAAAGTCATAGGTCTAGTTTAAATAAGATACTTTGAAAATTTATTCAATGAAATTTTGCCCTTCAACGGGACCTTAACCCTATTCTCAGATAAGCACTGGCTATCAGACATGTTACAGTTTAATAAACTTTTTAATGAAAGGACCTCCAGATTCCACTTATATTTTCCAGTGAAATTCTATCTCCTCAAATAATTTTTAAACATATGGAATTTATTTTCCCTCACACCTGGCTATATTTAATTTGTTATGAGAGGTTCCTGACTGTGTTATATGACCTATTCCCATGATGCTTAAGAGCTAAATGTGTTTCCTGCTTTCCTGAATTTCAAATAAACTGAAGAAAATAACCAATCCTTGGATACACAAATCTAATATCTTGAGCCTACACACACACACACACACACACACACACACACACACACACCACATTCCTGCTATTAACTTGCAGCTTGTGGGTATGGAATAGAAGTAATAAGGTTGAGGAAATTATATACCATTTAAAAAGAATTACTTAAATTTTTCATATTGTGGTTATTCTTAAATGCTCTCATTCATTCTAATAATTTAGTATGTTACTGACACCTTAATAAGTTATTTATTTGATTTATCTGGGGGTTTTCTAGTAAGCTAAATACTGTGATTACTTAAACTGGCATATCAAATTTGAAAAGGAGAAATCACTTCAAAAACATTAGCCATGAAAACATAATATCCAATTCCAATGTAGCAATATATTTTGGAAACTCTTTGGCTTATCTTAAAACTCATTTTGTGAAAGCATGACTATTCTAAATTTGTTATGATAACATATCAACTCTATCTCACAAAGATGATCTTACATTCTATCTCCATAATTTTTCTCTTTTTCATAATTTCAACTATTAAGTGGTATATTATAGTACTGAAAATGCATACAGATTGCATTACATATCCAGCTTTGCAAGTGTAAAGGCAGTGTGGAATGGTGAATAAGCACCATCTGAATAGCCAGATGTGTAAAACAGTTCCTTCTACTACTTACTGTGGGCAAGTTTTAAGCAAGTCATGTTATCTCACTGGGTCCAGTGATCTCATCTATAAAATAAGGTTAATATTTTACCCATCTCAAACCAAGTTTCTGGGCAGTATGATCCAGGGAAGAGCTTAAGAGTATGATCTCTGCAGTGCTAATTACTAGCCATGGAGCCTTGGGTGAGTCACTTAATCTCTGCATCTCAGTGAAGACACTGAAAGGTGATGGCTAAATTTGATGATCCCTATACTATAAGCACTTGGTATGGCCCCTAAACATACTATGGTAAGAGCACTATATGAGTCATGTACTGTGGTTTTCTTCATTCATATATTCCAAGGATCCAGAAGACAATCCAACACAGGAGATTCTTTAGAAATATTGTTAATTTTAACCCAGTGTTAAAATTAGTTAATGTAAGCCATTGTTAGCTGGGCTTTTTTCTGAAAACACTCCCAAATTGATCATCTTCTTAACTGGCCAGAAATTCTATCCCCTCAAATAATTTTTAAACATATAGAATTTATGTTTAAAATTAAAAATTTATGGAATTAATGTTTAAACATAGATGATCAGTTTTGGAGTGTATTCACAGGTTTTCATACTGCTATCAAGAACCTCCCTAAGACTGGGTAATTTAAGAAGGAAAGAGGTTTAATTGACTCACAGTTCCACATGGCTGGGGAGGCCTCAGGAAACTTACAATCATAGGGAAAAGGGAAACAAACACGTCCTTTTTCACAGGGCAGCAGTAGAGAAAAGTGCCAAGCAACAGGGGGAAAGCCTATTATAAAACTATCAGGTCTCATGAGAACTCACTCACTATCATGAGAACAGCATGGGGGAACTGCCCCCGTGATCCAATCACTTCCCACCAGCTCCTCCTTCATCACCTGGGAATTACAATTCAAGATGAGATTTGGGTGGGAACACAGAGCCAACACATATCACCCAGTTACTTTCCAGGGTCACACTGACTCATCTCACATACTGTAGAAAATTCAATATCATACTCAAGAATTTTACACTTTTAGTGAATCCTACTCTCTCTCTCTCTCTCTCTCTCACACACACACACACACACACACACACACACACACACACCTGGTTCAGATTTCTAGCTTTTGGGTAAATGTACATTATTGAGGCAACAGTTGCACCAAAAGCACAGACTTAACCACTGTGCAATACATCCATGTAACAAAACCACACCTGTACCCCTTAAATTTATATAAAAATTTAAAAATATTTCTAGCTTCTGTTTGTTTCTGTTTTTGTTTTTCTCCATTATAGGGCTTTATAAGAAAATGCTTTCATTCCTTTATTTTCATGATTTCTTTTCATCGATTAGTCCCTCCCCTAAACTCCCACACCCTCAACACAGATAAACAGATGCCACTCTCATAATGAAACTACATCAGTCTTAGTCACAAGGAGGATTGAGAAGTAATGGAGATGTGCTAAATCACAGAGCTGTACACAAGACAACCTGTGCTTGAATGTTAAGTATTGGAGAAAGTCCCTGCTTCACAAGACTTTCCTACCCTAAGGGGAAGTAAGGGAGTCACAAGAAATAATAATAAGAACTCCTATAGCAACTATTTTGAATATACATATTCTATCATCGTTCTTCTGGTGAAAAATTATTTTAGAAGTTAGCATCAGAATCTATCTCAGCTGTATGATATTTGTCTATCAAGATCCATTTATTTACCATGTGTAGGGATAAAAAATAAAAAAAAGCCTAAATATTTTCCAACTCTCCTTTAAGTTGAGCTCATAAATACACATCCTTCCATCAGCCAGGGCATATCAGAAACCATCTGACAATGAGTCTTGCAGTCTCTCTTATGTGGATAGTGTACAACCTGTGCTAGACATCACAGGTTTCATTTCTGAAGCATTCAGCAATTTGTTTAGGAAAATGTCATTCAGAGCACCAAATGAGCATCTGTCTAAATCCAAAATTAGTCTCCAGCTCTCCATGTGTATTGCCACCAGGAAGGCATACTGGAGGAATGTAACAGTTTTTCAAAGTGTTCTTTTGTAATTTAGAAGCCATTAAGTCTTAAAATGAGACTGTGAGGAGATGGAAATCAAGTAAATGTTCTTTTCAGCAAAATGGATAATTTACTATAAGAGAAATATATTATTTAATGTTATTTTCCCTACTGTCAGGACTATTAAGAATATGTTAGGTGTGTTCATTCCCAGTGATAAGTGAGAACAGCCCCACTGCTGAGAGAGGCCTGCAGACATTACCTACAAGAGGGGCAGCTTGGATTTGGAAGCCCAGGATGTTATGTCGGGAGTTTTCCCAAGCTCACACAAGCAGATTCGGTACTGGGCACTCACTTTTTTCCTTAGAGAGATCCAGACATCCAGAGCAGCATTGCTGTGACAGAAGGACCAAAATGGTCTAAAGGACCTTTACAGATGCAGAACTTGAAAAGCATCCTGGAACTTATCTGCTTCATTTCCAAAGAAACATTTTTTGTTCATAGTACCATCTTAAGTGTGCACACTGTGTCTGTAAAAAAAAAAAAAAAAGTTATTCAACAAACCATGTCTAAGACACTGTGCTAGCTGTTCACAGGAGAGGCAGCAGAATATGGTTAAGATTATGGACGCTGGGGCCAGACTGCCTGGGTTCCAATCTTGGCTCTGTACCTACCAGCTCTGCAACCCTTGGTACACAGACTTCTCTGTGCTTTCATTTCCACATGTGTCCATTGAGAGTAATAATAACCTACATCATGAGGTAGAAAAGAGGCTTGTAGCCACATAGGGAGAACAAACAGGTATAGAGTGAGTCCCAGAAGCATCTAAGCAGTGACATGTTAGAACTAAAGTATAAACCAAGTGCCTAGGAATTCCAAGGAGGTGAAGGTTAAGGCACATTCACTTCTAGAGCACTAGCATGGTGGTAAAACAACAGATAAACAGCAAAATGATTGTCCAAGAAGACACAGAGATGAAACTCAAATTATTACACACTCTTGGATTCAGAACCCCAGGTAAGTTTACTCCACCAAATTTCACAATGTCAGCCAGTCCACATAACCAATTGCAGATCCAAACCACTAGCAAAACAATCATTATCGGCAAAGTACATATTCTCCCACAAACATCATATAAATTGCCGTGAGAAAGAGTTGTATGCAAAGTGCCCAACAAATCCAAATAACAGGTATATTTGTCCTGAATTCCTTTTCCATAGTTGTCACATCCAGCTCCACTCACAATATTGTTTTTATAACACTTCCCTCTCTTAGGGACCTAAAAATTCAACCCTTGACTGAGACAACCCATAAAAATTCTAACAATAAAAAAACGAAAGGTGCAGACTTTTAAAATAGGTCTGAGAATGTCATTGCTTCCTGTAGGTAGAACTGCAATGATGTAAAACCCTGGTTAGAACGACGGAAGCAGCTGGCATGGAAATTACCCCATTATTTATTACTGTTATTAGGTGAGATTCTTGTGCTGCATAACTTAGTGGAGAATAGCATCTATTTGATTGCATGGGATGAGAGTCTGGTCCATTATTATTAATTTGCCAGCTCTAGCCATTAAGTGACTGCTCTTTTGGTCTGCAAAATGTAGTACATGAGTAACACAAAAGGGTTTTTATTTCATTCTCAGTAGCATAATGAATGCCAGCCACTGTACCAATAAGAGATTCAGTCACCTGCTTAGATATCTTTCTGGGCTTTAAGAGCAAAGAGCACTAGGTCTAACTTGTTCCCAGGGAGAGAAAGTTTCTCCTTACCCAGGCTGTTAATCAATTCAGAACTCTGGATTTCTAGGAAAGAGACTTGTGATTGTACTATGTTTGCTCTTAAAGTTTTCATCTATTTAAGAATGGCTCAGTGTATAGCATGATTTTGTAATACCTTACTCACCTGCCATTACTGACTCAGGGCATTTACTCCTTAAGTCTCTGTTAAAATGCCTGAAGATTTTATGTTTAGGGACAGAAGTTTTTGCATTTTAAACATCACTAAAAGAAATCTTGCTATAATGGTAGGCATACCTTTCCCTGGTTGTTGTTTATTTTGTGTTTTGGGTTTTTGGTTTTATTGTTGTTGTTTTGGTTTTTGTCTTTTGAGTGTGCTGAATCTAAGTTAGAGTTTTCTGGGTGAATTTTTTAGACTGGGTATTATTTTAAGCCAAAGCTACAAAGGCTTCTGTCCAGAGCTTTGGCTCTCAGGGACACACTGGGATCCTTGTGACCTGTCTCCAAGTGAGGAATTCTAGAGTCCTATCCAGGGAGCTCTTAAAACCCTTCAGTGCGGAAGCCAGTTAGGGTGCCCCCTACTCCCAGGGGTCTAGGCAGCTCTGATTGATCTCACATACTGCAAGACAGCTGCTCAAGGCAGAGTCTTCTCGCAATACCACACCTCGGGACCACTGGGTCTTCTCCTGAAGGCCGTTTTTACCAGATTCCACACTCTTCCTCACCACAGTGCCCAGAAACACCTCGCAGCCTCCCCACTGAGCCGGTCCTCAAGCCTCTCCTGACATCTCAACTTTTCAGACTGGTCCTCAGCACTCTTCAAGGCAAGCCATCTCCAGTGCCTCTCCTTGTCATCTCCTGCTTTGTGCCCTGCTTCTGCCTTTCCTGGCTCCTTCCAGCTGGGTCTGTACAGCCTCAGAGCCACTCCACTCTCTATCCACTCTGCCTGGGACAGAACAGAAGTGAATAGTCTTTTACCCATGGGTATATGTCAGTGGAACTCAATACTAAATTTCAAGGTCCAGGGGCCTCGATGCCATTGCTGGCCTCCTTAAAGACATTCCAAATCGCCCACATTTCAAGGAAAGCCCTGGAAGCCCCTGCAGTACTAAGATTACAGGCCTCCAGATTCACGGGCACTCTCTGTTTCTCTGTCTTTCTCTCTCTCATACACACACACACACACACACACACACACACACACACACACACACAGTGTAAGAAAATCAACCAGACTACCCTTAGCATAAGCCTTTATTAGAAAGTGCCTAAAATTAGATGTTTCCAAACAAACTCATTCTAATGTGAGGAAGACAACAGAATATTTTATTTGATAGGTTTTAGCAGGAAAAGTGTTGGCCAAAGTGCAGCCAGTTTGGAGGATGGAGGCACTGTATTTATAGATTCACAGCCATTAGGCTAGCTGTGGTGGGTCCCACCTGTAATCCCAGCACTTTGGAAGGCCAGGGTGGGTGGATCACTTGAGGTCAGGAGTTGCAGACTCAGCCTGGCCTACGTGGTGAAACCCCATCTCTACTGAAAAGTACAAAAATTAGCCAGGTGTGGTGGTGGGCACCTATAAATTCCAACTACTAGGGAGGCTGAGGCAGGAGAATTGCTTGAACCTGGGAGGCAGAGGTTGCAGTGAGCCAAGATGGTGCCATTGCACTTCAGCCTGGGAAACAGAGCAAGACTTTGTCTCCACAAAACAAAACAAAACAAAATAAAAAAACATTAGTAGCCATTATTTGGAAATGTCTAAGAAGACATTTTGCCAAGAAGAGTGGAGAGGCAGAGTTGGGAATAAGGTACAAGGCAATGTGAGGGTCACAGTGAAAAGCTGTCAAGTCCCTCAGGAGGTGTGTGTGTGTGTATAAAATCGTGGTAAAATATACACAACATAAAATTTACCATTTTAACCATTTTCAAGGGTAAGATTCAGTGGCATTAAGTACATTCACACTGTTGTGCAACCATAACCATCACCCACCTCCAAAGCCTTTTGTCATCTCAGACTGAAACTTCATACCTATTAAACACTCACTCTCCATTTCCCCCTTCCCCTAGCCTTGGCAACTGGACTACTCTAGGTACCTCGTATAAGTGTAATCATACAGTATTTGTCTTTTTGTGTTGACTTATTTCACTTAGCATCATTCTCCAAGGTGCATTCAGTTGTCATGTGTGTCAGAGTTTCATTATATATATATTTTTTAGACAGAGTCTTGCTCTGTTGCCTAGGCTGGAGTACAGTGGCATGATCACAGCTCACTGAAGCCTCTACCTCCTGGGCACAAGCAATCCTCCCACCTCAGGCTTCCCAGTAGCTGGGACTACAGGCATGCACCACCACACTTTGCTAATTTTTTACTTTATTTTATTGTTTTGTAGAGATGAGGTCCTACTATGTTGTCCAGGGTGATCCTCCCTTTTTAAGGCCGAATAATATTCCATTGTGTATAAATGTCACAATTTGTTTATCCATTCATCCATGGAAAGACATTTGGGTTGCTTCTACCTTCTGGGTATTGTGAACACCGCTTTAGAGAGTCCACATATTTAACTTTTGATGAGGGTGGGCATCAAGCTGGAAGCTTTATATATGCTTTCAAAGTATCACCATAACCACCTGTTGATACAACAAAGCTGAATGTATTGCTCACTGCTATATAGGATACACTAACAGCACATTCCTGGTAGTACCTCAAAGGGAGAAGGGCAAAGTTGAGATATTTATTGAGGTTTTGAAGTCTGATTTAAAGTGGATCTTTCAACACACAGGACTTAATTAGGATTGAGAAAAGATCATGATGCAATAGTTCAAAATTACCGGGCACAGTAAAGACAGGAATTTTGAGACAAGGAGTCCAAGAGTCTCAGGATATAAATTATCATTTGATCCTTTCTATTGCAGTGTTAATGGGTCTTTCAGAAAGTCTTGGAATAAATAATAGTTATTTGGAACTTTTATCTTTCCAGGCAAGAGTTTCCAGAAATAGTAAAGTTATGTTAATGGAAACAGTAGATTAGCAAAATCTGTTTAATATAAATAGTAAGCTGTGTAGATGGTGTTGATTCTAACACTGGTGATTTCTCCAAGAATACTGGGTAGAGGAATACTGATTATTCCCTAGCCATTTACCCAGGGTCACTAAGTAAGAAAGTGCCATGGATAAGATTGGTACCCAGGCAGTCACACTGAGCCTGTGCTCTTAACCACTACTCAATATTGCCTCCAGATCCTATCCCTGCAAATCTTGCCACAAGTGATAAGGCTGTATCTTTGCTAGGTCACTTGCCTTTATTCTGATTACCTGCCATATAGGATGTAGGTCCAAAATTGAATTGTAGCCTATGTTGAGAAGCCCTCACCCACGAACCTGCTGATTTGCTATGCTGACATAGCAACTCTCCTGCAGGAATAGCCTCCTCATCACTTGACTCCCTATATTGAACCCCAGCTCAATTCCCCACTGCTGTATACTCTCATCCCTATCATTTCCAGAATTACTAGTAATATTTTTTGTGTCATTTTTGACAATCTGCCTGGACTTCTCTGATGGTCGTCCCTAGAGCCAGCTTCTGCAAACACTTGATTTCCTTCCACTCCTGTGCTGCCATACACTGTGATTTTCTGTTGGTTTAGGGCTGCAATCCACAAACAACAGCCCCCGGGTAACATTTGTTCCACTGCCTATTTTTGTGTGGCTTGCAACCCAAGAATAGTTTTTACAATGTTAGGGTTGAAATAAGTCAAAAGAATAAGCTTTCATGACATATAAAAATTATATGAAACCCAAATTTTCATGTTCATAAATAGTACTATTGGAAGACGGCCACATTTACTCATTTACATATTGTCCATGGTTGCATTCAATGGTAGAGCTGAGTGGCTGCAGAGATCATGCAGTCTCAAAGCCTAGAATATTGACAATCTTATGCTTTACACAAACAAATCTGCCAAGCCCTGGAGCAGAGCCTGTGCTGCCTCATGCCTGAATTCAAGATAACCTAAACTTCCAGTTTCCCCGCCTTCACCAGAGAAGAGCTAGCTAGCTGCGCAAATGTCCAGCTCACAGGCAGGCATGCAGTCTGCTCTCTGGAAACCTTTGGAGTCTCATCCCTGTCATCACCTTTGCTGCTACATCTTGATAATCTGTTCATATCTTAAGAGGTACAGTGAGAAGCTTCCAAGGCAAGTTATAGCCACACTGGTCAAGTCACTCACATCCTGTGCTCCAATCTTGGGGAACTGAGAGCAGCCAAGTGACAGAAGCAGGTGGGGAAGTTAACTGGGTAAATAGCAAGGACAACAATCACTCCCTCTTTCCTTTGTGTCCAGATTCTAACATTGAGAGAGAGATCTTTTAATAAAATGAGATCAAAAATGTAATATTTAAATTGTACTTTTGTGTAGCACCTAAACACACGACTGTTAACTCTTAGAGGTGACCCAGAACACTTTTCTCCCCAGGGGCTCTTGCCATAGCACAATGGTTTAAGAACAACAGAGTTAAAAGAATAAAGTTGTTTTCCCACTTTGACAGTCACTCATGCAATTGGTTATTACAAAGTTACCTGTGGCTTCCTTAGGTAGAAATTTGAACCACAACTCTACAGATTTGGGTTGCAGAATATTGGTGCTACTACAGCATTCTATATTTTTGCAGATTTGCAACCCATCTCTGCTATGATGCTTAACTGTTAAGATAGATTCCTGCACATCAAGTGTGGAAAATAAAAACCACCTAAATGAGAAAAGCTAAGTTTATTTATTCAGAGCATACTATAGATACAGAGCTATCATCACTTGTATTTTGGCAGACAATCAAAGAAGGCAAAGAAGTTGGAAAGCTTTATAGCTGAAAAGAGGAAAGGCTTCAGGTATACCTTGATTGGAGGCTGTTGGCATGGGAAAGCTGTAGGCTAGTTAACTAGAAGAAGGCATCCTGGATGATTGGTTAGGAGAACAAATTTGGCTTTCTCTAGTTAGTCTTAAATTAAATGTGGAAACAAAAATTAGAGAAGGTGTCAGATATTAATCAAGTCCTGGCCATTTTGGACCAATTATTACAGAAGTTATTGTTCAGCTTTCTGGGTTGTTACTACAGATAGTAATCTGGCTTCCTGCAAATCTGATTTATAGCAGGCTGGCTTCCTGGGTTGCTTATTGTAGATAAGAGGGCTGCTTTCCTGGTCAGGTTGCAGGTCAGAGTTCTATTTTTATATATGATCTGGCAATTATTCATTCATATAGTCAGTCTCTCAAAAGCAAGGTCTGTATGAAAGCTTGTTTTTGTCTTGTTCTTCTTTGGGTTCCATAACATGGTTCTCAACATAGTGTAGGTGCTCAATACATTTGTATAAATGACTGAATGACTTCATGGTAGATGTTCAAATTAGGGGCATCTGAGCCAATTTAATTGGATAAGCCATATGTCACCATGCAGAGGAAAAAAACTGATGGAACTGGACATGAAAACAGAAGGTTTTAGACATAAGGAGGTATAACAAAATCTCCTGTCTTTGCTTTTCAGTAATACCTTTGACACCTCCAGTTTAGGTTCTATTCCCAGAGAATTCTTCCTGGTAAAATTTACCCCGAAGTTCAGCTTTGCTTTCTGATCTTTTGGGCTGACCCAGACCCAGAAAATTGTGCAGCAAAATGAGACCTAACTGCTAGTTTCAAGGCATTTATAGACATGAAACAGAGAAGTATGAAGCAGGGAGCACAACAGAGTTTGGATAAGACTAGATAAAGGGACAAAACCTTGGACTGTAGAGTGGCAGAAAGACAAAAGGACAGGGTGAAAGGCTTTCTTTGGGGACAGTTCTGAAGGTGAATGCTACTCAACAGCCCTTCTACCTACAACCAGATACCCACAGCACCTGGCCTCTATTTATATTTCCTACCTCATTTCTTTATTCCTGGGTAGGAAACCAGCAAGCAGATGAACTGGCTACCAAAATATGCTCACATTTTTTGTTGTTTTTATCTTCTTAACTTTCTCCTTCCTGACATCTTTAGCTTGCCTACTTTAAAGTTCATCATCTCCTTTTCAAGTTATTTCCAATTCTACCTGTCTTTCTTGACCCAGCCCAGAGCCAGATGCTTCTAAGATGCTTCTCTGACCAGCTAAGCTGAAAATTGCACGCCTATTCTCTCCACGCTGATGACATTCATGCCATTACCATTTACTTACTAGTAGTCATTTGCCATTTGGCTTTGTTTCATTACCTTACCTTGTGTGAATGCCCATCTCTACATCTAGTCTCAAAGATGAAATAGATCCTGGCTTACAGTCCCTTGTACCAGTACAGTCTTTATATCAGAGTTTTGCACATGGAAGGAAAATAGTAAATAATGACTTATTGTGGCAATTATTAATGGTTACTGGCACTTGAGAGATGAATTTTAACAACAAGGTTTAGCTTAAATCAGTAATACAGCACATGGCTTCCCCCAAATAAGCTTATGATGTTTATTTATTATATACCAAATGAATTGATTCCATTAAAACAATGTTTCTTTTCCTCCTTAGAATTGGCTATAATTTCAGTGGTTATGAGGAAAAAATTATTGGCGGTTTTATTATTTCTCATTGAGTTAGCCTCATCTGATTTGCCTTAGAACAAAAAGTAACTAAAATACATCACATAAGCAAATGTTTCCTGGGTTTTCACTGATCACAGTAAGGCAATTCACACCCATTAGGTTCCCTGTATTTCACCAAATTCAGCAATATTCGCTTTAACGATAATCATCGTTTAGGAAGCCATCTGCCAGTATGTTTTTATGTGACTTTCCTCCCCTGAGTCCACTGAGCTTTTCCAAACTGTTTCCAAACGTAGTCTGTTACTTTGATTCGCTTTTAACTAGCATGATTATCATAATTTTAATTTTATCTTATTATAATTGCTCTACTAACATAAGTAAAATTGTATTCGTTGTTGTCAAAATTCTTATTTATAAAATAGGGTACAATCACTTTTCCTCCCCAAAGGCTACGATTCAACACCATTTTTATGTTATTTTTCTTTAAAATATGGTTCATGTTGTCACATTTATAAAATTGATTTATATAAAATTTAGTCAATTTTTACTAATTTCATATGAACTATTCTCTATGTATCTATTTATTTGCTTACACTTATTGAAACCAAACATAATCACATCTACCTAAAAATTTTACTTTTATTCTTGTTTCAAATTTCTTGATTGATTGGTTTAATTGGCAAGTAAATGAAGCAAATATTTTGGCACATGGTATCTGTGTATGAAGACTCACAATGGTGGTGTTTTAAAGCATAGGATAAAAATAAGTCAAGATTCCCTAAAGATCAGAATGGTCAAATGCTACAGAAAATTATTTTATCATTTTGAGCTAAGGAATGAAAGGCGATAAAGGAGGTGCTCACTCAGCCTTAGGTATCGCAGAGACCAACTGAACCATTGTCACACCTGTGGTTAGAAACATTCATCATCAATCACCAATTATAGCTGACGAGGATATAGAAATCAATGAGGCCAGTCATGACAATTGCTGAACATGTTTAAATGATGAGCAGCATCTGATTCAATTGCCAGATAACTTTAAGGATTTCAATAAATTCCTTTCCTAGTTTAAAAATAAAAGTGGAAGGAAAGTACCCCAAAACTATCATGACAGACATATTTGCAAATAAATACTTAAAACAGATTTATTGTAGAGAACAGGGAGTAAAGCTTTTTGGTTTTGTTTTTGCTTAACATAAAACATATATATATATATATAAACCAAAGCTACAAAAGACAAATGAAAATAATGTGACTAAATTATGCAACTTGAAAAATGAAGCAAAGGACAGATAGCCAGAACATTTGCATAGAATACCAATTTCACTGTCCGAGTGAAAAATTAGACTAGAATAACAATGAAAACAAATCCTAGTAGATAAACCTACAGTAGATTTGTTTGTATCAGGTCACATCTGCCAAGCCCAGAAAGCCAACTAAGGACACTATTAATAGTAAACACCTTTTTGGAGCTGCCTGTCAAAAGGCCACATCAGTGAATTCCCCTTAATACAATCAGTAACTTTATTTAAAAAATAAAATAACTAAAAATGAAGTCATCAACTTATATTTAAATTTCAAAAAGAGAACTAGCTTTAAAAAAAAAACTATAAAAATGTATAAATCTAGATTATTACGTATGCTATACTGGATCTGCTTAAGGTGCTACATGCCTGTATTTAGAATATGTCCTACAAATAAAAATAATATTCTATAAATACAATTAAAAAAAGAGATTGGCTAGATATGTTTTGCTTAATCTGTAAAGTGAGAATTGAAATGCATGAAAAGCTGATATAAAAAGAATAACATTAACAATACTGATGTCATAGCAGCTGGCATATCTACAATATTTTAGGCCCTAAACTACGTTCTCTTCCATCACTGTCACGTGGCTGGCCAGATATTGTGTAAAATTATTTAGCGGGCATATTGGTAGAAGTAAACTGAAGAAGCACTTGCTTGATGGGAAGAAGAAGAAACGATGAAAGAAAACGACCAGAGCAAACTCGAGGTCAAACACAAAATTAAAGTTTATGATTTGGCTTTCAGTTTTATTTAAATAACTGAGAAAGAATGAAAAAGAAACAGGAAAACAAAACAAAGTAGAATGCACTCATTTGGAGCCAGGAAAATGTTTTTGAAGGGATCTTTGGGGTGTAAGTGCTTAGGCGCAATTCTGGTTGCATAAGGAGTGCTATGTAAGAAAAATAACTCAGTCTTGGGGGAAGAGCTCTCCTGTGTGGTGTGTCCCTCCTGTCACTGTGACAGCTACAGTCACGGCTGTGAAACCAGCCAGCAACCCAGGCTGCCCTGCTGCCACAGAGCTCCAAAGTCCAAGAAGTAAGACCAGCAGCACATTAATCTTATTAATCCCAGAGCTGGCTTTATTTCTGCACTGGAGTGGAAGGGGAGGGGGGTTTCTATTACTGACTAGAAAGCTGAAACCCAACTTTGGGATTCCCAAAAACCCAGTTCAGAAAACCTTATTTAAACATTAATTTAACTCACCTGCTTAACGCAGCTCCCAGCCACTCCTCCTTGACCAGGAATCAAGTAACTCAGAATCAATGGATGCATTTTATGTCTTCCTCAATCATATAAGCCACAAATAGTTACCAGCGGGCTAATTTGGCTCCACCCCCTTCCTATAACTCCCTAATAATGGAGCTTGGACCTGTACATGCAGGACAGGGGTCAGGAGAGCCAACAGTTGGGGCTTTAGACTTTGAGTACTAAAAAGCTCATTTTCAAACCTTTTGACTGATTTTTCTTTCCTGATAGAAGTTTTTTTTTTCAGGATCTTTTTTCCCTCAGTTGTTATCTATTTCTAATAAAAACTTTAGACAAATTTTCCTGTATAGCTATTCCACTGTGGGAAGCATTTATTATTACAAGAATGTAAGTGTATATTTAGGAGTTCTTATACAAGTGAGCAGCAACTAATTTATGCAATTAATTGAACAGCTGAGAACTACAAATAGTTTTTATGTTATAACAATTACGGTTTATTTTACTTATAAAAAACAAATATGCAACTTAAACTATCTTTTACCTTAATGGCCTTTATTCATTCCTTTATATAGTTGAAACACCCAGTGTGTTTTGGGTTTCCTGCAAGACTGCATTCGGCAACCCAGCAATGCTGCAAAGGCTCCTGGTCCCTCCATCTCTAGGCTCTATCTTGCTTCTGATCCAGGGTGGTGGCTGTCATCCTGTCGTCAAGGCATCAAGACCTGTAGGGGCTCATTTTCCTGCTGCAAACATAGAATCAAAGTCTTACACTTCATGCAAGTGATCCACTTCAGTTCAGATAACTACTCTAAACCAATCACTGTGGTCAAAGGGAAAGGACTTTGCTAGGTACCTTACCCTAGTCCAGGTCAGAACTGAATGATGCAGAGTGGTAGTCATTCCCAATGGCAGTACTTGGTGATATTGGCAGGCCATGGCAAAATCTGGTCATTAATCTGTTCTATTTGGTGCTTGAAAAAAGGACTAACTTATTGTTTAAGAGTAGACTGTTAGCTTCAAATTCTTTAAAATTGATTGGGATAATGGCAGAAACAGGTGAGGGGAGAGATGTTGGTTCCCAAGGGAGACCCTGGACTTCCTATTCAAATACATGAGATGTCAAGTAATAATAAGAAAAAAAAAACAGTTAAAAAATATCTGTAATTCTAATTGTAATCTGGTTTTCTGCAGTAGGTCATAGAAGTTCCAACAGGCTACTGCTTGGACATGTAAGCTTTGTGAAATAGACAAGATTTATCCATTAAGTAATCGTGCTTACTGGTTGGTACACGCCCTCTTCTGTCCCTGAAACTGGTGGAACCAAACTGTTGAAAAGTAGACAAGTTGCACCCAGCACAGAATGGAATTTGTATTCACTGCGCTGTGTGCAGGAGCTGCCAGCTCTAGCGACCATGGCTGGACTAGGCTATGTCTGAGTTAAGGGTGAGATAAGACAAATGCTTAGAGATATATTCAACTAAAGAATGTATAGAGGGAGAGGAACAGGGCCTGGTGTTATGATCGGAAAAGAGATTGAGGCAAAACAGAAAAGTGGATGGTGGAACATGAAAAGCTGCTGTATGGGAATGGCCTTGGGCATCCCAAAGCAGCCTTCTGCTGCTTCTGCTGCTGCCAGTCAGGATTAGTTGTTTGTTAGGAGGACCTTACTTCTGTCACTCTGCACTGACCATACCAGCTCATGGAGCAGGGACTGGAAAGCATTCTGAACCTAGGAGGAAAGCAAGGCTCACTCTTCACTGCCATTTCTCATTGGCCCAGGCCCGGGCCTTGGCTTTGAGGTGCTGGGTCTAGGGGAGCCTTTTCCTGGCCATGATGAAGCCAGGGCTTGGTATGTGTAGACAGCGCTAAGGAGGCCACCCAGTGCAGTTATCAGGCCAATGTCGATCACGCAGTCTCTGACAGCAGGACCAGCAGGCTGTGCACTGTTAGTTTTCCAGGGCTGCCATAACAAAGAACCACAAACCCAGGTGGTGGCTTAAAACAACAGAAATGTATTATTTTATAGTTCTAGAGGCTGGAAGTACAAAATCAGGATGTCAGCAGGGCTGTGCTCCCTCTGAAACTGGCAGGGGAACATCTTTCCCTGCCTCTCTCTGGCTTCTGGTGGTTTGCTGGCAATCTTTAGTATCCTTTGGCTGGCAGCTACATAACTCCAGTCTCTGCCTTCATCATCTGTCACGTGTGGTTCTCCTTGTGTCTCTGTCTTCACATGACTTTCTTCTTCTAAGGACACCAGTCATGAGGGCTAGGGACCAACCCCACTCTAATGGACCTGAACTTAACTCAGTACATGAACAACAACCCTATTTCCAAATAAGGTCACATTCTGAGGTTCTGGGGTTAAGGCTTCAACATATCTTGTTTGGGAAGGACACACTCCAATCCATAACAGATATTAACTGAAATGAAGGAATTTTAGCAAAAAAAAATAATGCCTATCACATAGAAGCAAAGACACATATTTGTTCTCTGAATCTGGAATGCTGCAAAAAATGTGTACCTGTCTTATTTAAAGCTAGATCATTCAGACGTCATCAGGCTATCTTGGTTCAGTCAATAGCTCTGCAGAGAATCCCAAAGTGAAGGCTTACTGATGGCTCTTCAGAATACAGAGGGTAAAGCTCAAGAAACTACATTCCGATGCCAAACATTTGGACCAAGTTTGGCTGGTCAAAGAAGACACAAGAGAATAGCAAAATCAAATCGAAAATCACAAGTCATGAAGCCTTTCAAGTTCATTAACTGTACAATAAAAAAAGCAGCAACAATATGTGCTATCTTAATAGCATCGTTGGCTTTTTTAGAAAATGGGGGGAAAAAAAGTGAGGGGAAAACATGCCTAAGATTCCAGATCAAAATAAACTGTGTTTCTGTCTTTATAGGTATTTGCATATTTTTAAACAAAGCTTGTCTTCTTTTTTATTTATTTATTTATTTTTGAAATATAGTCTGTTACCCAGGCTGGAGCGCAGTAGTGTGATTATAGCTCACTGCAGCCTCAACCTTCTGGGCTCAAGCAATCCTCCCACCTCAGCCTTCTCAGTAACTGGGACTACAGGCACATGCCACCACACCCAGCTAATTTTTTGTATCTTTTGTAGATACAGTGTTCTGCCATATTGCCCAGGGTTGTCTTGAACTTGTAGGCTCAAGTGATCTACCCGCCTTGGCCTCTGGAAGTGCTGGGATTACAGGTGTGAGCCACCACACCAGACCTGTCTTCTCTTTATGATAGATAGATAGAGCTAGACATATAGATAGATAGATAGATAGATAGATAGATAGATAGATGATAGATAGATAACTCTATATATACACACAATATGTACATAAAAATATTCTCCTTTAGATAATTGGTCAATCAAAACACAAATTCTCACGTAATGTTTAGACTCATTTTCAGATTTAATTCCAAAATCAAATTCACAAGGGATTTAAGGTATATGTGTATATGTATGAAATAGATCAGAAATGTAAATTAAAAGACATTTTGTTTGTGAGACTAAACAGAGAAGGAAAAAAAAAATTCTTTTAAATGGAGTCTCACTCTATTGCCCAGGCTGGAGTGCAATGGTGTGATCTCTGCTCACTGCAACTTCCGCCTCCCAGGTTCAAGCAATTCTCCTACCTCAGCCTCTTGAGTAGCTGGGATTACAGGGGCCCACCACCACACAGCACTAATTTTTGTATTTTTAGTAGAGACAGGGTTTCACCATGTTGGCCAGGCTGGTCTTGAACTCCTGACCTTGTGATCTGCCTGCCTCAGTCTCTCAAATTGCTGGGATTACAGGCATGAGCCACCATACCTGGCCAGGAAGTTTTTTATAACAGTAAGAGTAGGCCTGGGAAATGTAGTTATACTCGAAGGCATTGTCTGATTTGACTTTTTTAATGTCTTTATGAGAATTTATGATAAGATATTTGATTGTTTGACATGGTATTCTTCAAAGAATACCATACTGAGAGAATACACCTAAGTGACTGGTACTGGATTTAGAGTCTGTCTTTCTACAATTCATTTAATTTTGTTTATATAAACTCTGAGGTAGATTCCTGCAACAACTATAGATTCTGAAGCTGGCTCCCCGGTCATCAACATAAGTTATGCACACCAAGCAATCTGGCCTTGAAGGAGCATAATGGCTTTAATGAGTAGGAAATCACTTAGGAATTTTGACACATGGTGATAAGCTTAAGCAATTAGGCCTGTCCTTAGCTAGGAGGCTCCACTTTTAATATGACAATGAAATTGACTATGTCACTTCAACCTTCTAATGGCTTGAAGCAACTTTGCTCACTGCCCATCACTACCAGTCTGAATCTCACTTTCTAGGGAAAGCACATGGCTGCAGGCTGACTTGAATTTGTGTTTGGGATCAGCTGTAATCACATGGGTGTGATTTATTGGTTTTCTACCAAGTGCTTTCTGTTTATACTGAAAATATGCAATTTGTTTTCCTTCTGAAACAAAGTGAATTATTTTAAATTGATGCCTGCTTAACTTATATGGGTGGCTCAATCTGTCAATGATCAAAAAGTCACTTAAACGCATAACGCATGGCAGCCCCCTCCCCGCCCGCCAATTATTTAGTCTAGGCTGCGATTAACACTGACTTTCTTTATCCATGTCCCCACCATCTGATGTCTCTGAAAGATGCTCAGAAATATGGCAAGAGGTAGAGGAAGTGAGGCTTGGAGTTTTTATTGGTTGAGTAACCAAAAACAATGTACCACGGTCAAATCAGCCAGAACTCTATAGACATTCTACAGATTTTAAGATTTTTAAAAGAAATAGTAATGTAAAAAATGACTTCCCTCACTATAAAGTAGAAACGCTGTCAGCTCACAGATGATCAACTCTGCCAAATACGTCCCTATTAATTTGAGTCGCAAACATGTATTAAGCACCTGTGCTGTGTACTGGCATTGCAATGGCAGATCACACAGAACATGCAATTCCTAGTCTTAGGGGCATATGATCTAGAAATAAATATTTAGTTCCTACCTCCCACCCACTTCACTCTATCCCTTTTTTCTATCCATTGTGTGCTGTCTCATTTTTGCTTTACCTCTCTTTACCCTAGCTTGGTATGCAAGGAAGTTCAATATATTTAATATACATTTTTTTATTTGAAAAGATAGTGATTTGCAGATAACAGAAATAGCACCAGCCTCACTCTTTCAACACAAAACTATAGAACTACAAAAATGAAGATTTTTTTTCAGCTTATAAAAGCAATGCCTAATTATTGGGAGGAAAACATGGAAAATAAATAGAATAGAAAGAAGAAATAAAAATTTCTTTCAATTCTGTCTGTAAGAAAATCTCACTAACCTTTTCGTGTATTTCCTTTCAGATTTTTACCTTATCACAACCCTATTCTTTTTCACTTAATGTAAGATTATTTTCTATGTTTAAAATTATATTTTAAAATTTATCTTATTAATAATTTACCATGTATAATTTATTAATCATTCTCAAAAAATTACTATAATACAGAGTGGTCAGTTTTAAAAAGAATTTTAAAGTGGCTTTATTTTTGTGCAAAGGTCCTTTTAGTAAAAGGTAAAAAAAAAAAAAAGGATACCCACTTTCTTTCTTTTAAGTGCCTTATAAAAGCCATCATATAAATCAAGGTACATTCTTTTTTTTCCCTTTCCTTACCATGGCATCTGTATAATGTCTATTGAAGCCCACCTCTGACATTTATGATTGTAGGTATAACACAGATGGCAGGGAAGGAGACATAGGGCAGAGAGCTAGTTCCCATCAGCCCTGGGGAGTCAATTTACTCTGTCATCATAAAGGTACCTCAATGCTCCATAGTAAACACTTGTCTAAAGTCTAATGCATAGGATACAGAAAATGGTAAAATACAAACAAATTACTAGGTGACAGGAAAAAAAAGGAAAAAGAGAGATAAGAAAAAAACGAAGGAAGGAAGCAAGGAAGGGAGGGAGGGAGGGAGGGAGAGGGGAGAGAGGGAGGGAGGGAGAGATGCAAGAAAGAAAGGAGGTAGGTGGAGAAAAGGAAGGAAAAGAAAAAAGAGGAGGGGAGGGAAAAGGAGAGAAGGAAAAGGGGAAAGGAGGAAGAGAAGAAGTAGACATTTGCCAGCTATGACTCTAGAACCAACTTACTATTGTGACTTTAGGTGAAATAATTATCTTCCAGTAACTGCAGTTTCCTCCTGCACAGAATGAACACAATGATAGTACATCTTGAATAGTGTTAGTTGGTTAAATGAGTAAAGTTAAATGTCTGATGCATCTTAAAAACTAAATATAAGCTGGGTGCAGTGGCTAATGCCTGTAATCCCAGCACTTTGGAAGGCCAGGGTGGGTGGATCACTTGAGGCCAGGAGTTCCAGACCAGCCCGGTCAATATGGTGAAACCATGTCTCTATTAAAAATACAAAAATGAGCCAAGCATGGTGGTGTGCAACTGCAATCCCAGCTACTCAGGAGGCTGAGGCAGGAGAATCGCTTAAACCCGGGAGGTAGAGGTTACAGTTAGCTGAGATCACATCACTGCACTCCAGCCTAGGTGACAAGAGTAAGACCCTGTCAAAAAAAAAAAAAAAAAAAAACTAAATATATGTTAACTCAATATTATTGCCATTATGGAGAAAAAAATTTTTCTTCAGATGGTGTCTTGCTCTGTCACCCAAGCTGGAGTGCAGTGGCACAATCTCAGCTCACTGCAACTTCTGCCTCCTGGGTTCAAGTGATTCTCCTGCCTCAGCCACCCAAGTAGCTGGGACTGCAGGCAGATGCCACCATGCTCAGCTAATTTTTTTGTATTTTTAGTAGACAGGATTTTATCATGTTGGCCAGGCTGATCTCAAACTCCTGACCTCAGGTAATCCACCCACCTCAGCCTTCCAAAGTACTGAGATTACAGGGATGAGCCACCGTGCCTGGCTGGAAATGTTTATTTTAAAACAAAACTGCAGACCTAAATTTGACATTTTCTCTCCAAGATGAATATACCTGTACAATTTATCAATAATCAATCAGATTGCCTTACCCAAACAATAATATAAAACTTGTGAATGACACATGTGTTTTATCCATGGTCTGCTTGAACAGTCCCATAGGTATACTCATTCAGGATGGTGTTTCCTGGGCTTCATCCAGATTTCCTGGTTCAGAATCAGAAGGGAGACAATAGTGATCCAAAACTCAAGTTTCTTAAACCTATTTCTCAGGTGATCTTATGCATGCCAAAGTTTGAAAAACTCTGAAACATCTTCACCTAGAAAAAGTTTAAACAGAAATCCTTCCCGTAAATATTGTAGCAGTTGCTGCAGCAGACTCATAGTGACTGCTGTTTACGAAAATGTCAGTAGACAGGGTGAATTCCACATAGGCGCCTGTGAATTATTTACAGAATAAAAGAGACTCAAGAGTTTTTATATAACCTTTCTGTATATCAAAATATCTTCTGAAATTACTGTGGAAGAATTTCGCCAGTCATAGACCAACTTTATATTACCCCTGCAATCTTCTTTGATTTCACAGGGGGTAAAAATCTAGCATCCTAAATAAATTATCCTACTTACTCTTACTCAATTTATAAAAAATTAAAAATCAATTCTTCCAAAAAAGTATATTTCTAAATGGGAATTATAGAATCAAAATTGCAAAACTACATAGGACATTAAAAACACTTTGGTTGTTAGTCAATGTTGTTCATGCTTACTACTCAGGCTTTGTAGCAAGAGTGCTTTCCAAGTGCTGGCTCTGTTACTATTGAGTTTAAGCTCATGATCTCACTGTGCCTCAGTTTCTCAGCTGTAAGGACTACTCTGTTACCTATCTCACAGGGTGTTGAAAGGATTAAATGAATCACTATGGATAAGATGCTTAGAATTTTGCTAAATACTGAATACTCAGAAAACGTTTTGCTAAATACTGAATACTTAGATACTAAATACTCAGAAAACGCTTTGCTAAATACTGAATACTCAGATACTAAATACTCAGAAAACATTTATTATTATCAACTCTTCTTATTTAATTCAACAATCTCATCTTATAGCTAATAGATTACACTGAGGACCAAAGACACAAAACAATTTACCCAGGTCATATAAGAAAGCCAGAAGCAGGACCTGGATTCCAAATTCTGAGTTTAATATTTCCCAAATATGCCTTTCTGAATTCTTGGAAGATAATTCTGTTTTTGTTGATTTATATCTAAACCTTATCCATTGCCCTGAAAACTATAAACCACCATATGAACAGTTAAAAATAACTGCTTCCCCATGACCATCCAAAAACTATCACCACCATAATCTCTCTGTTCGTGAACAAGATAATTTCCTCAATAATTTAATTCAGAAGGAATTTTTACAAGTCTCATAGCTCTAGAGCTATGAAAGCACATATTGATGTTACTGAAATATAGAAGCAAAAAAAAAAATCAATGTGGAAAATGAATTGCGGTGTTGCCTTGCTGCAACTCATAATTGTGTTCTTTTCATGTATGCTAATTGCTTGATCACCTATTATAGCTTGGACCTAATTTTATTCATAGTTTTTCGTTCTTCCTCTGGGAAATGTATGTATGGTTCTGGCATGCATCTTCTTCTCTTTTGAAATCCCTACACCCAACAATCCATTTAATTATTTTTAGTAATGACTTTGGTGAATGCATCAGACATACTGTGATTTTACAGCTCATTCTGGATTTGCTTGTTTTGCTATTGCTAGGTTAGAACATCACCCCCAGTCTCTTTTGGCAGCGTTTTGGTAGTGCCTAAAAGACACTTTGGGGATGTTCTGAGATGCGTGTTGGTTTTCTTTCCCCATTCCAAAACAGTGTTTATGGCTTCATGTCTATTTCAGCCTCTGGGTTACCACCTCAAGAGAACCAGGGGTTGACCGTTTGGCCACATGGTGATGCAAACAGAAATGTGTTTTTAGTGTCTTTCTTCACCCTGATTTTCTCCTTGTCCTTCAGTTCGGTTCCTGCTGTTTCGGTGACCCACCCAGACCTTTTATCTCCTTAAAGGATACTGTAACTTTTTCTTTATTTCCAAATACAATAAAAAATTTTTCCTATCTCTATAAATTAAGAGATTTATTATCTCTTCATTTAGATAAGATCTCTTAATTTAGATAATTTAATTAAGAGATAAATTATCTCCCTTAAGGTTATGATAGTAACTAAAGCTAATTATATATGTTAATATTTAGAGCATTTAGGACAGTCCTTAGCACATAGTAAATGATATATAATATTTATTAAATACAAATTAATAACCAGGCACCATGGTGCACACCAGTAGTCTCAACTGAGGAGCACAACAGCTAAGGTGGGAGCATCACTTGAGTCCAAGAATGCAAGGCCATCCTGGGCAACATGAATTCCCATCTCTGAAAATAATGTTTTAAGATAACTCTACTAAATAATGTATAAGCCCTTTCATTAGAATATGTGCTTCTTTCAAAACAAAGAGTTTTAATAACATAGCCCAAAGGGTAGGAATTTTTGTATTAAGACCACAATTTTGGTCTTTTCATGTCTTTTCCAGCTTTTAGGGGCTTCCTGCATTCCTTAGCTTGTAGCCTCTTTGAAGATGGAAGACATCTTCAAAGCCAGCAATGGTAGCTTGAGTCCCTTCTGGGAAATCTATGGATGGTTCTGGCATGCATCTCCTTCTCTTTTGAAATCCCTATGACCAGCAATTCATTTAGTTATTTATAGTAATGACTTTGGTGAAATGTTGGTAATCCTAAAAATACATTTGATAGCAGTTAGTTCTGGGTTACATCCCTCAGAATGTGTTTAGAAAGAATGCATGACACAATTGTGTTTAGAAAGAATGCATGACAATGGAGAAGTAACACTTCCCACTCTGTTCAGTCCACCTCTCCACTGCCATAGATTCCCACATTTCTCTCACTTGAACTGAGCCTGACTGTTGAAAACTTATGAGTCTTGCCTTTGCTCCATCACTGCTCTCTCATACACAGTGAGCATGTCTTCCAGGAGCTCAGGTCTGGTTATACCATGATGCTTGTCTACATGTAACAGGGGCACAGACGATGATGAGATCTTATATCTGAGAGGGTCCTATCTTTTCTACAAGGGGATCCACAATCTCAATGACAGTCATCACATTAAAACACAGAATAATAATTTACCCTCTTATTCTTATTTCTAAAGTAGTTTTATATTTTGGATTATCTTATTTTCTCTTCTCTTCCTCCCCATCTCAGCAGTAGAAATGGAAATATGTACAAAATATTTTAGGAGCAGAATGCAGGAAAAAATTATTTCTGCCTGTTTGGGTTCAAGATGGGCTTTAAATGGAAGACATGTGAGTTGAGCTCTGAAGGAGGGGTTAGATTCTGTGAATGCCAGGTTGAGGACTTTCTAAGTAGGGGAAATTTTCAGTCTGTAAGTTTGATTTCAGAAAAGATTTGTGGTAGGCAGAATAATGAACACCCCAAATATGTCTACATCCTAATCCCTGGAACCTGTGAATGTCTTATGTTACAAGTCAAAAGGGAATTAAGACTATAGAAGGAATTAAGGTTGGTAATCCACTGACCTTAAAATAGAAAGATCGGCCTTGATTATGCAAGTGAGCCCAATGTGATCACAAGGGTCCTGAAAGTAGATGAGGGAGGACTGAGAGTGATGCCATGTGAGAGGGACTCAAGCTACCATTGCTGGCTTTGAAGATGGAGGAAGAGTCTACCAGCTAAGGAATGCAGGAAGCTTCTAAAAGCTGGAAAATACATGAAAATATATTCTCTCCTAGAGCCTCCAGAAAGAAACACAGCCCTGCTGACACGTTGATTTTAGCCTGCTGAGACCCATGCTGAGACTTCTGGCTTACAGAACTATAAAGACAATAAATTTGTATTATTTTATGCCACTCACTTTGTGATAAATTCTTGCCGCACCTATAGAAAAATCAATAAAAACACTGTTATTTAACAGAAATAAAAGTCATGTCCTCCTTGCAACACCCCTCAAGCAGAATTTACACCTGTGCAGAAAGAATAAGGAGGCAGGAGCAAAGGTGTCCTTTTGTTTGGAGGTTCCTCTGCTTTGTCCCAACCACATTTTCCACTCGGGTTGAAGTTACTTGAGTAAACATTGTGCTTCCCTTTTCTTTGGCAAAAGGAAGGCTCTGCCAGGTGGATAGACTAAATAACGTCTCTGAGTAATTTTCCAACCACAAGCTTTACCCCCACCCAAGCAGCCGCTGCAAGCTCTTTAGCTCAGAGGCCAAATGGACCCCATGAAACCAGTTCAGAAGTCTACATTCCTTCACTCCTTCCGGCTCCCCAGCATGCACTACTTGGCTGGTTTCTGACTCCCTGCTGCTTCTTGTGACCTGGGCAGTGTATATTTCCTACTCCTCACTCCTATCTGGGTTTCCAGTCGTTGCTTCAACTTAACTTCTGGAATGGAATTGGTCGTAGCCTAGCTTCCCTTCAAATACCCAGCCAGAGACAAGACATTGAGTGCAGGTAGTGACCCTAGGGAACAGGCGTGAGGGCCTAGGAAGAGTGAAACGGGGAGGTGAGAAAGGAAACTCAAGAGTGTGTAGCAAGCTGATCGTCACTGTGAACAACCAAGCCTCAATTCCCACTAACACCCAAGAGACAGAGGGAATTGTCCTACGGTTGTGCACACACAAGTTTGTGTAAGCTTTGAAAAGGCTGCCTGGGCCCAGCAGATGTCCCATGAGGTGTCTGCAAGCTGAAGAATGGTCCAGCTGAGGTGAGGAGATCCTAGTTGCACCCACTTGCAGCTGCTTGTCATGGCAGTGGCTAGAGTAAAGAGGAAGGCTGGCCTCTCATCATGGGAGGCAAGGCATTGAGACGCCTGACACAGGCAGCCTCCAGCATTATGACTGCTGGTCACTGACCTGTCCTGTCACCCAGATCTTCATTTTTCACATTCTCTGACTCTCCCAGATCACATTCCAACCCTGTTTTCAGTGTACCATCCTTGGCCTCAAGGCTTCCAAAAGGCCTTCTGTAAATGTGGCTGTCAACTAGGCCCTGCAAAATATAACAAAACACAGGAGACACTGTCCCTGCTCATCACAACCAAATATATTGTGTGCTATGAAGTGCAAGCTTATTCACAAAAACAGACTCACATCCTTCCAAGGCATCCACTTCCTCTAAACCAAGAAAAGCATAAATGCAGCCACCCTACCACTGTCTTTCAATAAGAAAAATGCAATAAACAGATAAAGAAAGCTTGGTACTTTTCAATGTGCCCTTTCACAGTATTTAATTGTTCTCTGTGTTTCTTTAGAGTGCTCTTAAATAAAACTATAGATTTGGTAACTCTTTTGACACAAGAGACTGAAAAGGCCATAATGTTCTTGCTCAAAGCTGTTAGCTCCTTTGGTTCTTATTGAAACGATCAAACAAGTCCAACTGAAGGATCAATTCTAACATTCGTTTTTTCTGAAGCTTATATTTAAGGGTCTTAGCAGAGGCTAACAGCAGTAAATTGAGAGTTTATGTGAGTTTGGTGATACAGAATTATTCAACTGAGTAGCCCACCTGCGCTGACTTCCATGACCATCATCCTATTTGAAAAAGCCAACTTTGTTCCCTCTGCGTCCCCTCAGAGGGTTTCTCTGCAAATGCCTTAAGCAGCATCCTCCGGCACTGAAACGGTGGCTCCCCTGCAGCAGGCTGCTGCCATGCACAGCTTTTGATCTAACGACTCATGCCAGACCATGTGCAAAGCTGCTATGCTAATTTCTTTCCTCCGAGCATTCTGTGTCCCCAGTGGCAGGCGCCATACAACATTCAGAAGCGTTTTCTTTAACCGGTACATGAAGATTGCTGTTAATTGCATGGTACATATTGATTACCCCTGCTCCTGGAGTTCATAATTTTGCATATTGCAAGTCAAACCAGGCATATCCTGACTTCTCACAAAGAACCAGCCTTTACATTTTTCAGCTTATTTTTCTTCCTTTCTTCCTGCTCTTCTCTCTCTCCCTTTCTCCTTTCTTTATGCTCTGCCTCCTCTTTTTCTTTCTTATCTCTTTCTCTATTCTTCTTTCTTTCCTAACTCTCTTGCTTCCTACCTTTCTTTCTTCTTTCCTTCTTTTATTTCTTCTCATTCTCTCCTACACACATACACAAAACTCATAATGCTGTCTCCCTATTTCTCATTCATACCTAATGAAAAACTTCTTGGTGATTAAGACAAATTCTATTTAAAAAGCAGACATCGGATTCATCTTACATTCTTAAATGTCATTTCTAAATGTCATCAAGCATTAAATTAGATTTTATTTTTAAATACATGTTTTTGAGAGAAGAACAAAGTATTATTTATCAATTAATTAGCTGCCTGGTGTGTTCAAGAAAAGTGGTGGAACATTCACTAGTAAATCTATAAAGCAAAAAATCCTTGGAGAAGCTCATGTGCTATGTAATTAGAGTTAATTAACACATTTGCTAATTGACTATTATTTAGCACTCCAGCTGCTGAGGAAAAATCCATAGGCCCATTAAATATTAATTAGCAAAAGTCTATTGTCTGATCCTGTCAGCTTCTGTATTAAGGAGATTTTACAAACACAGCTTTGTTAGACTGGATACAGAGCAACACATAGTAGATGGCTATTGAGGAATAACAAAATGAGAATTTCATAATAAGCACATAAGCCCTGCATTTCACTCAATTACTTTTTCCTCATTCAGCTGATTGTATTACCAAAAATACCAGAAATAACATATTCATCTTGGTTTGCAGAGCTACCTACAACCTTGATATGTATGTGGCTCCCATTGTATCAAATAATTGGTAATTTCCTGGCAGCCTATGTGACATGCCCTTTAGAAAACTAAAGAAAAACTCACCTATTAATTGTAGAAAAAAATGCTCTCCATAGATTGTGTGTGTGTGTGTGTGTGTGTGTGTGTGTGTGATCCAAAAGATCCAACGGTACCTCTATAGCTTTTTTTTTTCCTATACAGCTTTTTAAAAACACCTTTTTGAGAAATAATTCACATACCATACAATTCACCAATTTAAAGAATATAATTCAATGCTTTGGGTATGCTACATTATTAATCTTTAAAATGTTTAAAAATTAATTCAATTAAAAAAATATATATATATAACAAAATTTGTTATTCTAAATGCACAATTCAGTGGCATTACTTACACTAATAATGTTGTACAACCTCTCCATACCTTTTATTAGATTGGCTTCAGTCTCCTTGTAACTTGTGACTAAGGCACAATCTGGGAGGCCACTCAGCAGCAAAAATGTATCACTGCTTAGTTGGCAGTACCGACCCTTGTGAAAGTTGTTCTCTGATCAGAAGCCACTTTTGTAGCACCCATCCTGTTTTCTCCTGTCTTAGTTAACTCTGCCTGTAATGTTCCCAGTTGGCCAAGCAGTTATTCTGAACAAGAGCCATATGCCCTTTCTCCTGTATCCCAGCTGAGAGTCCTTGGCAATCTCCAGTTTTGTCAAATTGCCAGAAGTGTCTCCAGGTATCCCAAGATTTCATGTGACCTATGCCTCCTTTTCTCCCTATTACTTGCCACACAAAGGTCACCTCATTCTTTTTCCACAGGATGCCTAGTAAGACAACAATCACATCAAAGTAATCACAGTTAATATAGTAATTTTATTTACTAGCAATGTAGCATCCATTTTCAGGAGTTCTACACAAGTTCCCTGGTAATTAACTGCTTGCTTTCTTCCTTTAGCAATCCTGGAAATACCAAACACAGGGAACAGAAAAGCTTGCACTTTCCACAGAATTCTACTAATGAGTTTAATTCGTATTAAAAGAAGACAAAATAACTTCTAACAATATCAATTTTGTTGTTGTAATATGAAGCTGGAATAACAATAACTCAAAATTATTTTTAAATTGTGGAAGATTTCCAAAAGGCACTAAGGCTAAATGATTCATGTTACATCTCATTTAATTTATAAGAGCCGCAGAGGTTATAGATTATGATATAGCTATTAGGAGGTTCAGTGTCACATGGATCCACAAACTTTTGTAGGATTTTCTTTATCCACTGTATTCCTAAGTCATAGCATCACTTTTTATCCCATAGATATACACAATCATAAATGGTCAATTTACAATAATTTGTTTTCTGGTTCCTCTATTTAATATCTATTATCCCACAAAAGGTTTAGGAGGATGCCAGGAAAACACAGGGGGAAAAACTACACAAAATTGGTCTGGGCAATGATTATTTGGCTTTGACCCCAAAAGTGCTGGCAGCCAGCAAAAACAAAAATAGACAAATAGGATTATATCAAACGAAAAAGCTTTCCATACAGAAAAACAGTAACAGTGTGAAGAAACAACCTACAAATGGGGAGAAAATATTTGCAAGTCACACATCTAATAAGGGGTTAATATCCACATTATAGAAGGAACTCAAACAACTCAATAGCAAGACAACCCAATTCTTTAAAAAATGAGCAAGAGACCTGAATAGACATTTCTTACAAAAAAAAATACAAATGGTCAACAGATACAAAAGATGTTCAATACCACTAATCTTTAAGGAAATGCAAATTAAAACACATAATGAGCTATTACCTCACACCTGTAAGAATGACTATTATCAAAAACACACACAAAAAAATGTGTTGGTGAGAGTGTGGAAAAAAAAGGGAATATAAATTAATACAGTCATTATGGAAAATGCTGGGAAGATTCCTTAAAAAACTAAAAATAGAATTGGCAATCCCACTTATTGATATTTACTGAAAAGCCTTGAAATCAGTTTGTCCAAGAGATATTTTCACTCTCATGTTCACTATTCACAACAGCATTCACAACAGCAAAGTTATGGAATAAATCTAAACACCATCAACAGATGAATGGATAAAGAAAACCTGGTAATACACAAGCAATGGAATACTATTCAGCCTTAAAAATCATGCCACTGCACTCCAGCCTGTGTGCCAGAGTGAGACCCTGTCTCAAAAAAAAAAAGGGGGGGGGAAGAAGAAAAAGAATAGAATGTTATTATATCATTTGCAACAACAACATGGATGGAATTGGAGAATTTATACTGAGTGAAATAAGTCAAGCACAGAAACATAAATATCACATGTTATCACTTATATGTGGAATCAAAAACAAACTCAAAGCAGCAGAGGGCAGAATACTGGTTACAGAGGCTGGGGGTTGGAAGATGGGTAAATGGAGAGCTCATGGCCAAAGGACACAGTCTCAGACAAAAAGAATGAATTTTTGTTTTGTTTTGTTTAAAATCTATTGCTTAGCTTGGTGAATATAGTTGACAATACTGTATTAATCACTAACAGCATATTTCAAATGTTCTCACCACAAAAAAATAGGTATGAGATAACAGATATGTTAATTGACTGGATTTAATTATTCCACATTGTATTCATAAGTCATAGCATCACTTTGTACCCCATAAATATATACAATCGTAAAGGGTCAATTTATAATGATTTGTTTAAAAGTGATTGATACACCCATATTAGGAAATGCAATATTGAAAAACCAGAGCCCCATGTACCACAGATCGTCTGATTGATTAGTAAATGAAACTTCTAGTGGATAGATGCAGCAATTACATTAGTTATGAAACTATGGCTAATATCTAGGTTTGCAAAAAAGTAATCAGGAAGAAAGAAATCAAACACTGTTGATTCTATCCTTGAGGTGAGACTGACCACAAATAAAGGCAGAGTGAAAAATGTCCATCTAAGGTGAGTTTTGGCATACCAGAAGGGACCACTGGCTAATCAGGACCCCTGTCCTCCCACTAGTTTATGCACAAGATTTTACTTCAGAAAGTGTTATTATAATTCCCATGCAATTGTGAATATAATAAATAGCAAGGGAGTAAGAACATTTGAAATCCCCCAAATCCTACTATTTGAGTTGGGGGCAAGGGAGCAGGGTAAATGGATAGAATAGGGAGAAAATTTTGGGGGGATAATATTCATTCACCAGAGACCCCTCTCTTTAACTATGATGCTCTGCAATGATTTCACATCTGGCTCAAGACATTCATGGAGATGTTAAACATAAGTATGTATTATTGTGTTTGAATATGATACAAAGCAGTTTATTAATCAAAGTAATATATAACAAGAAAGTGTTTCCACCCCCTAAAAAATCCATTTGGAATAAGCCTCAAAAAAAAAAATCTAAAAATGGTGTTAGAGCTCAAATCAAAGTTTTGTGCCCAGAGGAAATACATCTTTACTACTAAGACTTACATCTCAAATCAGGATGCCAAGCGGCAGTAGAAGGCTGGTGGGGTATCTCCGTGAACAGATTTGAGTCTAGAAACCTTATCCTGGGTGGAGGATCTGACAGCAGAAACTGATGGTGAAACTTCTGGTATCACTGTCACAACTACAATCAGTTGAATACAGCAATTACTTGACTGGAGAAATGGTTCCTGTAAGCCACCAAGATGCAACAATGACCCAAACCATATTCCATGCCCAAATTTCACAAGGCGTGACTCTGCTATCTGCTCATGTTCCCACCAGCCTAAATACTCTTGGACAGCTACTATTCAGAGGGAATACGTTTCTTTGCCAGTATCAAACGGACCAGAAACAAATGATGACTTCCTTGTCCTTCCTCTTCTTCTTCCTTTCCTGGAATCTAAAGGAGTAGACAGAAGAGGAAGAAATAACGAAGTGCCTGACGTGACAGTTACATGCCACTGTCTCTATTTAAGTTCCATCTGTGAGGATGGGTTGATAATAGTGTACTGTACATTTCAAAATCACTAACAGTATATTTCAAATGTTCTCATCACAACAAATGATAAGTATGAGATAACAGATATGTTAATTGATTGGATTTAATTATTCCATATTGTATTCATAAATCATAGCATCACTTTGTACCCCATAAATATATATATATATAAAATATATATATATATATAATCATGGTCAATAAATGGTCAATGTACAATAATTTGTGTAAAATTGATTGATACACCCACATTAGGGAATACAATATTGAAAAATGAGGGCTCCATGTACCACAGATTATCTGGTTGATTAGTAAACGAGTAAAAACATGAAATGCACTATTATCACCATCTCTAACATCCACAACTATGATCTTGAGGGAAAAAGAAGCCAAGGAGACATGAAAAGTAGATTGTCTAATTCTCTCTATCCCCAATACATTGGTTACATAGCAACCTTGTGCAACTGCCACCAAGGAAGGAAAAGAGCAAAAATAGAGACACCAGCCGGAAGCAGTGGCTCATGCCCATAATCCCAGCATTTTGGGAGGCTGAGGTGGGCAGATTACCTGAGGTTAAGAGTTTGAGACCTGCCTGGCCAACATAAGGAAACCTCGTCTCTACTAAAAATACAAAAAATTAACAGAGTGTGGTGGTGCACACCTGTAATCCCAGCTACTTGGGAGGCTGAGGCAGGAGAATCACCCAAACCTGGGAGATCATGACATTGTACTCCAGCCTAGGTGACAGAGAAAGACTCCATCTAAAAAAAAAAAAAAAAGAGAGAGAGAGATATGGTTTTGGAAAGCATAGTAGGGATAAAGAAATATAGCTCCAGAGACTTGCTCTTCAAGTTTCTGTATATGTAGTCATACAAGAAGCAATCATCATAGAACTGGTCTTAGGAACTCTCCCAGTCAGTAGAGAAAGGCAATGCTTCTCTCCCCATGTATCTATCAACAGTCACAGAATCACAACAGATGCTAGGAAGCCTTTTGAAACAAAGACTTAATGCTGTACACAGTGGCGTTTGAGAGCTGCATAGCGTCCCCAAGAGACCCTGATAAAAGAGAGATTGAAAGAGGAGCAATGGAAATGTCTGAAAGAGAATCTTCCAGGAAGATAGATGAAATCGCAGCAGGAACTAAACTCTTCAGCAACCCAAGTAGTAGAGGATAATATTAATAGAAACTTCCAGGATAGCGTAGGCGGGGGCCTTCTCCACTTCAGCCATCCTGGAGTACCTGTGCATCGTGGCAGGCAGGGGCTCTGTGTGGTGAGAGACGGTCTCACTAAACCCTGAAGAGATTGTGAACTCAGCCAACTTTGTGATGCCATTTCCCCTTCTTACTCCCTAGTGAGAGTAGCACAGAGGAGCGTTCTCCTTCTTACCTCACTGGATTCCTGAGGCTGCACACTGACTGTACAGCTCCAAAGGCATCGAGATAACAGCTGTGGCAACAGAAGCAATGCCAGCTTAGACCCCCATGGCTCTGTTGGGCTTGGATGGAGCAAAGTGTCCAAGTGGCCTTCCATGGCAATTAGTGAGGGCAAAACTCATATTTATATTTGTGTTGTCATCTGTTTTACTCCAAGACGTGCTTGGGAGGGTTCTCTGCAAAAGACTAAACTTCCCACAGCTAGACAGGGGAAGTTGGAAGCCATTTCTATGCATTATACTCACCAGACAATAAAACCAGAGACACAAGACTGGAGTAACAAAAGTCCTAAGAAAACTTCCTGATAGATTCCACGTTATTTTTAGTGACTCCACTTAGAATCAACAAAGTGGCAAGAATGCAATCAGAAATGCTCAAATGTGTAAAAAGCTCTTTTAAACTTACTGATGTCTAATTTATACTTCAAAGACCAATTGTTTCTTAGGTTTTGGCCTCATGTTTAGCATTGTGTGTGAGTTTACATTCTGTAAACAAACATCATAGAATTTTTTTTTGTTACTTGAAAAGTTTAATGCCAATGGCTTGGCATTATTTTATTCATTAAGCTTCCTTTTTCCATTTGAAATCTGAGTGTATGCAGGGATAGAGTTACTATTGTTGCCGTAATCTTTTATTCAAATAATGAGATAAATATTTCAAATGATACAGAGCAATAAAGGAAGCACTTCATTACCTCCAGGCTGAAGATTCTCACAGTGATAAAAGGAAGAGAAAAAAATTGTGGAACGTGCTGCTGTTGAAAATCTAACACAACTCAAATGATTGGGCAGCTCTACAGCAAAGAGCCATTCTTGCCCCTTATTATAGAAATGATCATTAATGTTTAATACCTGCTGGAAGAGAGAGTGGCTTTGTGAGCTGTGGGCTGGGAGATTGGTACTGTCTTCTTTCCTGATATTTACAAAGCTTCGGGGCTAAACTGACATTTCCATTCCACTTGCTGCGGTTCCCTCTACAGCTGATTCCTTAAAGGCAGAGGAACAGGTTGTTTTTTCCATCTGCTCCAAACCTCTGATCTCCAGCGTTGGCAAATTAGTTTTCAGACAAATAAAAAATATTTTGATAGTAAATCTTTGTTTATAATATCTCCCTGGGGAGGGAGTAATCAGTGTGGAATATCAGGCAGGCCATCAGTTTAACCACAATTTGAGTATCGCAATCTGGTCGAACATAATTTCCTGCCTCTTTGTTGTTGAATATTTTCTATTTTTATGTCTTTTGTTCTTTTCTTCAAAATCTCACCACCCAGATAATAATAAATATTTTTGAGGATTAATCATCCTAAGGTAACCATAAGCATTGGAAAAAATATGGTTTTAGTTTTTTTCTCACTTATGTAAGAAAATGAGTTTGAATTCATAAACCAACATACTATTCGTTGCAGTACTATAAAAACATGCAGTCTCTATATATTTGGATGACTGTATCTCTGTGACTGTTATATAAATATGGACACAGTATTGTACAAATTCAAAAATTAGACCTCTTCATTTCTATTAAAAAATAAATAACTAGCATAGGACTAAAGAATTATTTAGAATCATCCTAAATCAATTGAAGTATTCATATAATTTCTAAAAGGGGGTGGCAGTAATGTTGACTTAGCTCTGATTATAATTAAACAAACTAAACCGGTAAACTGTTCCCAGTACACTAGAAGAAGCTCTTTCACATTTTGGAGACCTTTGCTTTCAGAATTCTAGAGGGCAGATAAAGGCTGCTATAAAAGATACTACTTGCACAGAGATTCACAGTGGATAGGAGTTTATGTACCAGTGAACAAAAAAATAGGCAATAAAAAAGAGGAGAAGATGGCAACAAATCAATCAATGAAATAAATGGCACTATTGAGAAGAGAAAGAACAGTATTCTCCCCATACCCCCACCCTAACCCCAATCACACTTTTCCCTTTAAAGCAATACTGAAGGCATGAACTGAAAAAAAGAAAAGAAAGAAGAAAGAAAGAAAGAAGGAAAGAAAGAAAGAGAAAGAAAGAAGGGAAGGGAAGGGGAGGGGAGAAGGGGGAGGGGAGGGGAGGAGGGGGAAGGGGGAGGGGAGGGGAGGAGGGAGAAGAGGAGGGGAGAGGAGGGGAGGGGAGGGGAGGAGGGGGAAAGGGGAAGGGGAGGGGAGGGGAGGAGGGGGGAAGGGGGAGGGGGAGGGCAGGGGAGGGTAGGGGAGGGAAATGAAGGGAAGGGAAGTGAGAAAAGATATATCCAGGGAATTCAATAACTAGCTAAGTTTATATC